>NW_019775855.1:82652-147708 GCF_001039355.2 Lingula anatina
TCCCCCCAGGACAATTCCCCCCCGGACGATTCCCCCCGAAGAATATATATATTTATACAAATATAAAGTAAAGAGTACAAAGTTCAAATCTTTTCATCCATTTTCTGAATATTTCTTAGTGTTATGATGCAAATCAAGGATAGATAATATTAATTTTATTAAACAATTTATTTTCATGGAGTACATGAAATTTTCGACATAGAAGTACAGAACATTTTATTAAACATCTGATCAAAGTATATATATCTCCAGGTAAAGGAGGGGTAAACAGACGATCTCACTCATCCAGGTAGCCCTTTGATGAATTAACTGTTACTTTAAATTGCTTTATCCCCCCCCCTTGATTCAGTAAGTCTTGAATCAAGGTGCATCTCTAGGGAGAGGTGGGGTAAACAGATTTTCTCGCTTATCCAGGCATCCCTGTGACTATTTGTCACTTTTAATTGCTTGACCACCACCCACAACACAAAGATATTTATAAAATATCTGTTTACCTGTTCATCTGTTTACCCCACTTTTACCTGAAGGAAAGGTGGTTATACTTCGATTAGATACTTAATAAATCTTCCTGTACTTGTACTCAATGAAAAGGGAATTTGTTTTAAAATGGTTTGTCCATGATGAAGTTACATTATCACACCAAAAATATTAAGAAAATTGATGAAATGTTTTAAAATTTACACTTTCTACTTTATATTTGTATATAAATATATATTTCTTGGGGGGAATCGTCCGGGGGGGGGGGAATTGTCCTGGGGGGGGGGTATTGTCCGGGGGGGGGGGATTGTCCTAGTATCACTTACATGTACCACTGAAACGATTTGGTACTTTAATAAGGACTACCTTTAATACATATATTCATGTACCGGTATACATGCAAATGTTTGCCAGAGCATATTTTTCACACCATGACAGAAGTGCACTGACTACATACAGTTTCTACATGTACAAGACAAGATGACAGAAAAATATATTGTTCAATAAACCCAAATACGAGACACGACGCTTACAAACTGTAAGAAAGAAACCCATGATTTGGGGAAAAAACAAAGATGAAGATATAAAAAAGCCCCAACTGCAAAAAGAACAAGGAGAATAATCAAAGGGGGTATTGAAGGTGAAATGCATTACCTCCTGCATTGTCCCCAGTACAATGGGTACAGGCAAAAATTTAAGGAACCTTAACTTTTATAACGAGGTCATAAGATGAAGCCGCCCTCAAGTAATTAACAAAATTGATGACAGACGGAAATCAATGACTTATCGTCTTCTAGCCACCCTAGAATCACTAAAATGTGATATGATAATATCAGTTTCTTTTTAAGGTAAAATAACGCTATTCTTTTCACGTCTTCATCCACATTCCAGTCTACTATGTCCATACTCAGCCTGTATAAGGGAACCTTTGTCCTTTTTATTACATTTTAAATATTCTATAAAAACACCTGTTCTTATTTTGTACTATGAAAAATCATTGTATTTAAATAGTTCATAGCCTCTAAATTTTGTGCTTGTCATGGTGTTACTATTATTATAAGAGTTTGCTATGCAAACAAGTTGATTGACTTAAGGCGAACAGTGTGTGTTGGCCTCTTTATTCACCCCTTGCCCAATAACGAATTCGATTTTAGAATCGTCACTGGACAAGGAGAGAGAAAGACACTGACGCCCACTCGAATTTTTGTTATTGTATTATAGGAAGTAGTGATAAGCCGGAGACTTGGCGTGGGCGACGAATACCTCTTTAATGCCTCTTTAAAAATTTTTCGCGTGGGTTTTGAACAATAGACTTCCTTCATCCTAGTTGCTGATAACGTGAGAGTGCCAACACAAAGTGGGTGGGTTTTAGAGTCAGTTTTTTAAAATTAAGATTATTTTAAACACAACAGTGGTTTCGAAGACAACAATACTTTATTAACCTGCTCGCGTTCGTACACGTCTCGTTTTTTTTTTGTTTTTTTTTTTTGCAGCCGTCCTTAACACAAAGAGCCTTGATAATGGAGAGTATTGTTCATTCAGATAGTAGTGCCATATTATGTATATACCCAACCAACAGTTCATCACTATAATTATAATAATATGTAAATGATTAGTTTTTACTTTTTTCGTTTTGAGAAAACAATTGGAAATCACTCTTTTATAGTACAATTACCTGAATTATAAAAGTGAAATAACCTTATGCATTTTGAGTAAATTACTATAATCTTGTGAATTTTTAGTTTGCATTATTCAAACTAAAAAAGAAGGAAATCTTGTCAGAGCCAAAATACTTGAAGTTTTAGTTGTGCTTATATATTTCACAGTCATATTTGACAATTTTGACAATTAGAACGCGGGCTGGACACCATCTATTTAAAGGAAACACAACTGCAATTATAACTTAAACTACAAAGACTTATAATTGTATCGAGTTTTAATTCCAATAAAATCACCTCCTTTTTTATTTTAAATACTCATACTTATCACTGAATGTCAAAATTCTCGTTACATCCTACAGTATATTTGTAAGACATCCTAAAAATATCATATGTTAGATTGTTATTGTACCTTTGGAATTTGAACGAGACTGTACATGAAAGTGGCTTCTAGAAAAAATCGATCATGATTCAACTTTCAAATAAATTTCTTTCGGTACACTGTAGTATAGAAGCGTGGGCCATCGACGTCAGTTATTTCTTCATGTTTACATGTTAAAAAATGACATGTGCTCTTCATCTTTGATGGCAATCAGAATGAAAAAAATGTCTTTGAGTCCCCTTGTTCTCACGTTAAACTCCCCCAGCTGCTCATGAGTGACTTGCCTCATAGATTAACATTGCATTAGTTTAACGGCTAGTAATGACACACTACTGGGTACCACTAGCACACTCGGGGACAGGACACTATGCTCAAATACTGAGAAAGATATAGTGGGATATTTATGTTTTTTCTCCATTTCGCAAGATGATTTATGTTGACGTTTCACCAGTGATAAGCACATAGCCACTTCAATACCCACTTAGTTCAAGTTTATCATTTGTACATGTATGTATAGACTAACATTACACATTTATTTCCATGCTTTAGCCGAGGAAACGCGCAAAATAACATGGCTAAACGCAAAAGCTTATGCACGGAAAATAATAAAATAAAATAAATAAAGAAATACATGACAATCAATTAATGGTGAAGAATAAGTAATAATGAATATTTCCACAGCCTTAAAACATTTGGTGAATTCACTTCGTAGACTCATCTAACCTTATTTTCAGACAAAATAGACTAATGATTGGATTCAGGTAGATTGCGCACAATGTTCAATACTTGTTCGTTTATTCACTCAGCTTTTCATACCCATTGTGTGTGTCCTCTTAAATGAGGTCATATAGATTGCGATCGAGAGGCTACCGACAAAAAATTGGGGGTCTGGCCATGTTTGTTTTATTTTTTTTAAAAGTGAAACTGACTGATATGTTGTCTTCCATAAAACACAGTTTTCATGGGTTTTTAATCCATCTAAGACTGCATTCCCACAGATTTTAGCTCGATCTATTCCTGTGGAGAGTCTCACTAGATTACCGTCAGCTTAGCTAGATTACTGTCAGCTTAGCTTAGGTGTCTGTCCCACCTACTAAAAGCTGTAAGGGGGTAATTAACTTTTATGCGCGCTCGGCTGACAGCAATTTAGCGCGAACCCACAGGGAGTTAGGTCGATCCGGATGGATCGATCTAAACCTCTGGGAATGCACTGTTAGTGAACGAAATATGCGTTACGTTAAAGACTTTGTTGTACTGGTATTATAGAATGTGGGAGACTGCTTCATTACTTTGTTCTCAGTTGGGGCAGGGAATCATATCGATATAAATTGTGTCCGCTGATTGTTACAAAACCTTTGATATAGCTGGTCGTAGCCAGTGGCGGATTTAGGGATGTGTCAGGGGGGTCCTGATCCCCCCCTTCGACTTCTGAAAACCAATGGTTCCCTCTTGAAATTAGGATTTTGACTAGCGGAACCATAGTTCTAAACCGTACCAAATGGCACCGTTAAAATACCAAAAATTTTCATTGCCTTTCAGCGAGCCCCGAACCCCAGGCCAAGGGGGGGAGGAGGGTCGGTTTTGCATGCACGGACCCCTCCTTCAAATAATCCTGGATCCGCTCCTGGTAGCGATGACAAATAAACAATTCCAAGTTACAGAATTGGAACAAATGCCCAAGAAATAAATACCCCGAGTTGCAAATATAAGCAGAACGAAAGGCAATGTTGCACTGGTAATAACCAGCCTTTTGGTTATTCAGGTCCCTCTTTTGTTATTCACCAGCAAGTCAGATGAGACAGGCAGATATAGTTTTCTGCTACATAGTTTATTTAACTGCAAGACTCAGGTCTCTACAACTTTAATTGTGCCTGTCCATCTCGATTACTTATATAAAATTATATTAAATTAAGACTTCCATCAATTACAGATTGCATTTTAAATGAACTTTTTTTCTAGCTGACATGCAAATTGCAACCTACATGTATACATTAAAGCTAAAATTCACTTGTTTGAACAAATATGCAAATCAGATACATGCAAATCACATTCAACTGTAACTACTATAAAGGGTTTGCTACAACGTGTACATTTATGCCCCAGTAAGTGGCCCTAGCAGTTACAAGGCGAATTTTGTCCAGCAGATTTGAAGGATTATGATGTGAGTTGCGTGGATGTTGTGTGGTTTTGCGTTCTTCTTTGGGTGGCCAAGGAACTGTCTGTAAAACCTTCCAGCGGCATGGCACAATGCAATACATGCCACCAGGTATCAGCTCTGGTCGTGCCCGTAAGATAAGCGCCATCGAGGATCGTGTACTCAACTAATGTTTTGTTAAAAGCATCTCTCCTGACGGACAGATGTCATTCATCAAAATCCTGGTTTCCTAGTGCCAAGGAGAAATCCTTAGATTTGCCTTTTGACCCAACATGTCGTTTGGAGGCATGTCTTGTATCTTCATCATCACGTTGATGGTAGATTGTGTTCGCTGTTAAGCTCGTGAGGTAGCCTATATTTGCTGAAGGCTGTGTGGAGGAAAAGGTTGTTTACGGTGGTGTGCGACTCCGTGCTCGGATTTACTTTCACTTTGGGGTTGAACCAATCTGGTGATCATGAAGGAAAGGGTAAATGCTGACGTTTGTAGGGAGGTCCTGTCAACAGAAATTGTGTCATATATGTTAGTGCCTGCCGTAACTTCATTGACACATTCACCTCATACATGTAATGCGCATACACACCAGGCAACAATTCCTCAGAGAATAGGAAGTTATTTAAATCACAGATGTGCACGTGCTGCTTCATTTTACGTACTAGATTTTCGACTCATACACTTTGCAATGCATGCATTTAATTGTACTTGTAACTGCAATTAATTATCTCCATTCCCGGTTTTGTCGAATGTCATTTTTAGCGTTTGTGTCCTCTCCTACTTTAACCATATTTAGCAATCAATTGTTATATTCTTGGAGAGACCAATAAAGCGTTGGCAACCATTGCTCTACTTTGTTTGTGAAGTAAACGGTAACTACAAAGATCGATGTATTTCAAATTACTGAAAAGGAAGAGGGTATATCACAAAAATAATTCGGAAAGAATTTGACCAGTAAAAGTTTTTAGAAGTTTTGCCAAATGGTAGAAGAAGAAGTTTTTTACTCAAGTTTGGAACCACGTGGCATTTTACGAAACTAAAAACGTTATTATACGGCGAGATAACAGTGGCCCAACAAAACACATTAATCAAGTCAGTAAAGGAAACTAGATACAAGTATAGGTAGACTTTACCTACGCGAAACAGTCAACACACTGTGATCATCTTCGATATCTGCCGTCGTGACGAAATTAATTTTGATAGTCCTAACTCAACTGCAGAGGGGTGTCACCGAGGCAACACGACGCTAGTAAACCCTGTAAAGCGGAGGATCGTCTACCTCTCCGTTATTTAGGGCATGTGACAAAACCGAGCTTCTGCGTCCTGATATACCGACACTGCATCATGGCGAATTCAACAACAAACGAGACAAACGGGACCCTAGTAGGCAACATTACGACGTTGTCAACATGGTCGAGTAGTGAAACTACCACTGGCAGTTATTTCACAGCAACCGATCTCGGGGACGTCCATTCACCAAAGAATTATTCCAAATACTCTTTGGAAACTTACACAACTATCTACTGGTCAGGTAGGTTAACTTTAATTGTAAAACCGTTTAAATGAATTTTTGATATTAATTAACTGTTTATATTCGTAAGAACCCAGTGATATTGTCTAATTGTTTTTATTTCCGGAGACGATAATTTTTGCCAGCTGTAAAGTGCACATTATTTTTTGATCGGGTCATTAGTTACAGGTACGCTATCATACAGTGAGCATTTATATTTCCTGAACACAAAGCAGCATTTGGGGTTTCGTAGCAACGCCGTGATCAATGATCTGCCTTTTTTGGTCAGAAAATGTTCTTGTTCCACAGGTTATGAGATATGCAACATATTCATCGAGTAATTGACTTGTTATATAAGATTTGATAATAATATTTGTGGTATCTGTCGTATACAGCCTGTCTTTGTAGACAAGAAGGTTGAACTTATTAAAACTTCGTCATTTCAAAATGGCCGTTTTCTACAGACACAGTTAAACCACTGAATGTCTTTTAACTAAGTATCCGTAAAAAAACTTTATAGAGCAAAATCTTTGTCTATTACATCAGAAGTTTTATAGTTCAAAACTGTCTTCTAAAACGTACAAAATATGCAATACCGCACTACATGTACACCTTGCGTACTTTCACTTTTGACCAGCTTTTTCGATGTAAATGCTAACATATTGATTTGTGAGATTGATCATTGATAAGTGCTGTGTCAATAATATTTTTCATTGCCATTGGTTACCTTGCTATCGGTTAACCGTGCTGGCAGTGGATAAAAGGTTGTTAATTAGTTAACAGGTTCAAATAACATTTTGATTACCCCTTTTTAATTTCTAATTAATAATAAGTTTATTTGAGCACTAAATGATGTGAATACATTTGCAGGCTCTCTAGACTACAATATTTACACAATATATATATATATACAATTATATATGTTTACATATGTAGTATGTTAAATTATACATGTGTTAATGCAAATTATGCTATAATATTAATTAATTAAGCTATTCACAGCATTGTTGACAATAAGTGGCTGTGATATACTAGATCTCAGGTGAACTATGTATTTTAACAGCAGTCTTTACAAATTCTGCTATTACTTTGAGACTTTTATGACAGGGTGGATTAAGGAGAATTGACAATATCTGATCACTGTCATCTAGACCCACTACACTGATTTTCAGTAGTTCATCATGCATTCGTTGCCTCTCAACAGTGTATCTTGTGCATTCTGTGAGGAAATGTTTTTCATCCTCTACACAGTTGCAAGCTTTACATTTTCTCTCATCAAGTGGAGTTTTAGGGTTTGTGTATCGGCCCCTTTCTATTGCTAGTTCGTGGTCACTTAGTCTAATTTTTGCTAGTGTTTTGATATCTAAGGGGGAGACACTCAGAGCTTTTAGATCGATCTATCCCCGCGGGGAGTCTCACTAGATTACTGTCAGATAATCTGGCTTAAATGTCCGTCCCGCCTACTACAAGCTGTAAGGGGGTAATTATCTTTCGTGTCCGTTCGGCTGACAGCTATTTAGCATGAACCCCCAGGGAGTTAGGTCGATCTAAAGTAGATCGATCTAATCTCTGGAAATGGGGTCTAAGCTTGTCAAAGAATTCTCCATTTGCATTTAAAGCTTTTTTCGTTTTGGAACGTGGCCGAGGTTTCTTGTCATCTCACCCTAGAAAATACAGACTTGACATTTAATATGGAATATTTCAGTTTCGAAGGTACATGTATGCCTAGGTAAAAATGCGTTATTTTTTTCAAAAACTCCAATCTCATATAAGATTTGTGAATGGAGAAGTGTGAAGTCAGGTGTTTCGCTACCAATTAACTGACTTCCATGTCTGTTGCGCTGATACGTTATGTAATATGCAGTGATTTAATTGGGCAGTGTTCCTTTGGGCTGCTCAAAGCTTGGCTTAGTCAAATCTTGGTTCTGTCAAAAAAGTATCCATATGTCGGCAACTACTGCATAGAAGAATTTGAAATTGTGCATGCAAGCGGTCAGTTTTGCAATGCGTAAAATGAGCTAAGTCGTGCTTTACAAATTTGTTGATCTGTGGCAGAATGGCGCGAAAAAGACGGACATTACCAGACAGATTATAGCGCCAAATGGAACGGTCCCCGCAGTTTTATAGAGTAATGCCCAGACTTAAGTACCCACAAATAAGCCACGCCCAATGTATCGACATCTCACCAAAGGGTACAGGACTCACTGTCCTTCAGGATATGTTGCTGCAACTAAACAAAAACCACCCAGTCCGTTCAGAATGAGGGGTAAATTGCCACCAAAATGCATTTTTCAAGGCCTTTAGCGAACACCAAACTGGTTTTAGCAGCTTAGAATACCAGACGACCTCCGAGGTAGCAACTGTAAACAGCAAAACATCGTCGTCTGTTTCTCTAATGAATTGGGGGCCATGACCGTTTCTGGGTAGAACACTGAAACCGCGTGGCTTTATTTATTGAGATCAGATTTCACCTGTACGGCCCAACTAGTCAATACAGAGTTTACAGACATCCAGAAGAGGCGAACGACGAAGCATGTGCCGCGTCTAAAGTACATCGGGTCATTGACAGCGTCAGTATTTGCCAAAACACCAATGGTAGTCGTCTACGAAAATCCGAACCAGATCAAATAAAGGAATAATCTGGGAACCACTTGACTATCATTTGATAGGGGACACCTTAGGAACAATTTAAGGTTGCACGGTGAGTTTGCCGGTTCACATAGAGCACTTTTAATAGCAGATAACTTACAGAACCATGAGAATGAGCAGCTGCCCTGGTCATTAAAATTGCTACATTTGAACCACATAGACAATATGTGGGTAGGCCATTACTCGCCTAATCAACGGCCTACATGTCCTACAGCAAAACTGGACCAAATTGGACATTTTTTGACCGATTTCTGGAATGTTATTCCAGATTGAACTCTAAAAAATTATCCCAAGGAATGCCTTGCCGCTTCAGAGCGCTGGTAACAGCCAGAAGAGGCCAAGCGTAACAGCGACCGTTGCTATGACTAGACATGAGGGTCCTTAGTAGAGCGTGAAACTCTTTTACAGACGATAATTTGGAAAATATGGAGATCCAAAATATCTCTTTTAATGGATGTCGTATGACATAGAATAGGCAATGTATTTCTGTTTGCTTCACTGTCGAATTCAATCTATGAACTGATGCAACCATGACATCAAAGAGATAATATAAAGTTATTAAAACAAGATTTTAATCTTTATTTTCATTTATCAGTCAGCAAAATGGGAAAAAACTGATGAAAAATGATTTGGAAAAAATATTCCATATTAATGTTAAGTCTGTATATTAAAGGGACAATAACTGTTCATTTTGGCCAAAAAATGAATTTTCCTGGAGTAAACAGCAATTTTCCCATACTTTCCAATGGTTAATGAATCCATTTCTACATTCAAAGTTAGTCCCTGTTTTTTTTCTAAAAAGTTTGTTTTTTTGTAATAATCTCTTAAGAGATTATTACAGCGTATAGCCATCTATGGAGGTCACGATGAGGCCGGTTGACAAGGTCAGATATCAGAATAATAACTTTGACTGCCGTTTTTGTGGTAAAACAGAATAAATTATATTTCTATGAGTTGTTTACAATGTTTTTATTCCTAACATCACTTGTACTTTTAGCTTAATTAAGACAAACTTTAGCCCATTTTACATCATTAGAAATCTTTGTTTGAAAATAAATTTGTGTTCTAAATTTCTATTGAATATGAAAAATAGATTCATCATGCCCTTGAATAATTTTTGCCTTTGCAGTATCGGCATCTTCTCTAATGTTTGTTCTACTCGCATGTCTGCCTACAAACGTACAGGAAAAGAAAAAAGTAAGTAGCCATAACTAGTTTCTGTTTTTAAAGTAGAAGTAGAAAAAGAAGTTGGATATTGGATACTGTTTCCTTATGATAAGCCATTCATAAAATGTGCTTTAAATACAAAACATTGCGTACTTCATTTATATTTGTCACTATCGCAAATACTAGTCATTAAATGCTCTCATTTTTATTGTGAATTTCTTGAATCGGATACAATTGATAATTCTTCTGTTTCACAGTAAAATACATCCTGGTTTGACGAGGGAGAACTCCATGGCCAGCAGAACATCAGTGGAAACAGATGAAGATGGATACTTGTACGTGTGGTCTGTTAATCATTAACCCATTGGGTATTACTCATGTACAAAACATTGTGCTCTATATTTACATTTGTCACTATCGCAGATACTAGTTAAATACTCTCATTTTTATTGTGATTTTTTTCAATCGGATAAAATTGATAATTCTTCTGTTACACAGTGATATACAACCTGGCTTGACGAGGGAGAACTCCATGGCTAGCGAAACATCAGTGGACATAGAAGAAGATGCAGACTTGTGCGTGTGGTCTGTAAAGATACTCGTGGGTATAGAGCGTCCTCTTTTGGTGGATATGTTCAAATGGGCAGGCGTCTGTAATTTATGTTTGGGGCTATTGCTGGCGATTCCTGCAAGATATGCATTAATTCCGCTCCTTCTGTATGACGTATCACAAGCGATACACCTATGTGTGTTGTACATGAAAAAGATGGACAACGAGGACAAAGATGCTGCATTTCAAGATGTAAAACGCGTTCATCTTTCGTATACACTTCTTGCTGGATTTCCCGCTGGATCAGCGGCAAAGATTCTTGGTGCACTCTGGCTGGACGGAATATGGGACAGTTGGGGCTATTCAGATTTTGGTTTTACTATTCTCTTCACACCTCATACAACCCTTATTCTGATTGCTGCACCAATTGTGTTTTTCACATTTTGCTGCGCATGTTGCAAGTGCAGTGAATCAGAACCGTGTAAAGACAGAAAGTTTTTGCTGATTTGCTGTTTGCTATATGTCATCTTTAGCTTATTGTGGCTTGTTGGAGCGGGTTTGATGATATCAAGTTCCCCATACGACAACGGTATTGTCCACCAGATAAGTGCTGCCATCTATACAATCATACTGCAGGCTATAAACATGGACCTTCCATTGGCCGTTGGCTTTGCTTTTGTTTTTGGTGCCTTTTTCCTTTATGCGATCATACTGTTCCTGTATGTCGCCAACAATGGTAAGTTGTCAAAGTATACGGATAAGGTTAAAATAAGGTATTTATTGTTTCTACAACAGCCCTGTAGTCAAGCGTTTTTTTCTTTCATTTTTTTTTGTACTGGCGATTAAAGCATGTTTACATTTCTTCGAGCTGATGTGCTGAAAAGTGAAATGAATTTTATATGAAATTTGGTAGGATTTGATTAAAATGCATTATCATTTATCCATGGATTCTTTATTCCAGGTAGACTATTCAAAGTTGTTCCCGAATTCTCAGATGCCTGGTGTTTTGGTTGGTCGGCAGTGATACTGGTTTACTTCCTTGACAACCCTGGTTACATCAGTTCGTTGTATATTAAGGTGTATGCCATGTTACCGTTGCTGTTCTCCTGCCTTATAGGTCTAATATATGATGTCTACAGAATATTTCGTATGGCCAGAAAACGACAAAAGATGTTGGCGGAATACGCAGGTAAAAAAACGACAATTTTATCATCTTAAGCTACTATATTCTCTGTAGACACTCCCTGTTTACATAAACATAAGTAGCGTATTGGCAAAGCGTTTTACCTCTTTTACATAATTAATTGCTATTTTTCACTGCGTTTGAATTGAGTAATTTTTTTAATTAAAAATTTGTAGAAAATTAACAATTTTTGAAAAGAAAGATTCAAATCAGTTATTCACAAGAACAAAGATATTTGCAAAAAAAAAAAAAAAATGAATTTTCCTTTTCTCATCATGGGGAGGAAGAAAATTTATGGACAGTTGACGTCACCGACCAGATTTGGGACGAGATCAGTCATATGATGAGAGAGTCTTGGGCTAAAGAAAAAATGCTTATCCGCGGAAGAGACAATAGCGATCTACATCACACTGATTTTGAGATAACGAAGATACTGCGTGTCGAGAACCCCCGAGTGAAGAGCCAATATTTTTGCAAATTACAAGACATATCCAGGAAATGTGCACGAAATCCCATGGACAGAGTGCCATGGATGCACGCCTATACGTACCAGCTTTCCGAAATCTTAAATGAGCGTCTTCGAAGTGAACTGAATGAATACTATTTTTTCCACGGGACGAGCACAGATGCTGCTAAAGGAATATGTGCCAAAGGGCTGGATATTAGTGTTGCAAGCGATACTGCTGCTTTTGGAAAGGGCATTTACCTTGCAGAAAATTCCTCGAAGTCGGACCAATATGGAAGAATAAGTAAGACCGCCATTTGTCTACAACTTTAATAGAAAAATGGCCAAATAGGTGACACCATATCGTTATTCAAAAATGCAATTTGTAATGATGATACATCATACGTATAACTGAAATATGTATTGACGAAACTATTTAAACGGGACGTGCCCTTTGAGCGTGTCGAATAAGAAAATGTTGCAATTTGGCTGATGGGAATCTGATCCTGATCTTACGTATCATAGAATAAACGTTTTGACATTTACATTGGTCTTTAAGGAAACTGCCAACAGCATTAGAGCGCCAAGCTTAAAGAGACTTTGGTATAATAAGATGATATGTATATTTTGTATGAAGCTCGAGGGAGAGAAAATTGAATAGTTCCGTTCTGAAATGAAATGTTAAAACCTTTACTTTATGTAACACCGGTTTTGTATTTTTCAGATAAATACCGCCGCGGAAGAAAAGGACTAAAAATGTTCCTTGTTCGAGCCTGCCTCGGTCGACCATATCTCACACGTGAAATAAAACAATTCCCTTGGCCTCCGTGTACTGTTAAAGGCTGCATGCGAGTCTCATGCAACCACACCAGACAATTTGACTCTGTGATAGCAGAAATTCCCAAAAAATTGTACAGGGAGTTTGTTATTTTCGACAAAAAAATGTGCTATCCTGAATACATCATCACATACAACAGAAAAAAGTAGTGTATCCAAACGACTTAAACGACTTAATTCAATATTCGGTGAAAAGTCTGTTTTATTTCTATTCCGAGGTTCCTGACTTTGCTGCTGACTGAGAATGCGTCAAGGTACACAAAGAGAGGTATAGTTTCATTCGAAAGAAGTACGGGGAAAAGTGGTTTAGTTTAGACTATTGAAAATGGGCGTTACTAAAGGAACGAAGACGATATTAACTCTAATGGTAGGATTAACATTAATTTTAATTTATGTGGTTTAACAATATATATACATGTATAATGAAATTTGGTAATCCAAAATATGCAGTTTCAAGACAGACTGGGGACATTTGCACTTTTATATTTGATGACAAAAATATCGAAAAAGGAAAATGTATACATGATATTTAATGTGAGGGCATATAATGGAGAGCAGTATATTTGTAAAACTTTCTCTCTTTTCCTGTAATGAAACACCCGGATGTATTCAAAGGTGCAGGTCCATGTATTTTACGCGACATACTTAATAATATGATTGTGGTGATGATGAAGGATTGACCAATTTTGTAAGCATTATCAAACCAATTGCGTAAAGTGTAACTGTTTGTTGAGGTCCATTGAAGACGTGTGGAAAACGCATTCACTTACATACTGTGTTATTATAATCAGTCAACAATATAATCATTCACTTTGTTTCGGCCTTGCATGAATATTTATCATTCTCTGTGTGGGTATGCCTGAGACAAATGTATATCTAAAATCTGATAGGTAGAAACCCTCACCTATTTACTATTGCATATCAATTAGAATGTCAATTAGTTGCTGCCACTGTGGCATGCATATAGATACCCTGTAGATAATGTGTATACAAACCGAGTTCTTGTACATAATAAGGGGACTTAAGATTTGGAACTGAAGATGTGAGGGTGTTGTTATATTTCCTGTCCTATGCATCAGTGACAAGTGGAATTTCAGAAGAACCTGGACAGGGAGTATCATGGAACCCTACATGTTTGTGATGAATTGTGTACATATGTTGTGGTATTGGGAACTCTCATTATAAGGCATGGACTTACTAACGTATATATCTGTATATCCACTGAAGATTTAGAGTTGCGTCTTATTTATAGCTTAATAAAGTTTTGTATTACTGTGATGATGATAAAGATACTTTCATATTTACTGACCGCTTATTTTTCAGTTCATTACTGTGCTTGCAATAATATCCATAGGATCCAAACATGTTTCAAATAATGACCCATCGGACAATAAACCATATCGGACTATAAGCAATGAGCAATGAATTCATACCCCACCTTTGCAAACGCAAACCTTTAAAATGCTCGGTGCAGCCCAAGTCGTGTGACCTTTCATAATTCCATCACAAGTGCTTTTAAATTAAAATTTTTTAGCAGCATCTAGTTTGCCTTGATTATATACAAGGTGAATTAAAAAAAGCAAATATAACAGGTCCATGCATGTCTCTCTCTTATTTTGACAGTAATATAAACTTGCTAGTTTCAGTTGTTCTCTGTATCGGAGATCTGTACGATAACAATCAGAATGAAAAAAATGTATACTTTTCACGACCCATATTCATAGATTTATATTGCATTAGTTTAACGGCCAGTGATGACACATTTACTGGGTACCACTAGCACACTCGGGGACAGGACACATGTACCGGGAAAGACATAGTGGGATATTTACGTTTTTTCTCCATTTCCGGCGACATCCTTGGGACTCAGTAGTACCTGTAAAAACCATACAGAGTGTTAACGCTTCATTGGGACTACAATGGTTAATCCCGGTTTTACTATAGGCTCAGAAGGGCATATAAAATTACGTGTTGTTTCGCTAGTTATGTTGCTCATACAAAGATTCTTCCTGGAAAGCAACATTAACCTTTAACTTATGTCGACGCGAAAAAGATTTTAGTTACCGTTTCAACAGTAATAAGCACATACAGTACCCACTTAGTTCAAGATTAGTTCATTCTTAGTTCATTTGTACGTGTATGTGTTGACTAACATTACACATTTATTTTCATGCTTTAGCCATAAAATAACATGGCTAAACGGAAGAGCTTATAAAATAATAAAATGAAATAAAGAAAGAAATACAAGACAATCAATTAATGGTGAAGAAGAAGTAATAATGAATATTTCCACAACCCTAAAACATTTGATATATTTACTTCGTAGACACATCTAACCTTATTTTCAGATAGAATAGACTAACGATTGGACTAGGTAGATTGCACACATTGTGACTATGAATGTTCAATACTTGTTCGTTTATTCAGTCAGCTTCTTGGCCTTTTCATACCTTATAAATACACTCATAACCTCGCACTCATTGTGTGTGTCCTCTTAAACGAGGTCATGAAGTTTGCGTTCGAGAGGCTACCGACAAAATAAAAAAGGGGTCTCGCCATGTTTTTTTTTTCATTTTTTATGGTACAATTTACTCATATGGTGTCTTCCATAAAACACGACTTTCATAGGTTTATAGTCCATTAAAGTGATGGAAATATGCGCTACGTTGAAGACTTTGTTGTATTGTAGAAAAAGGGTGACAGCTTAAGCGCTTTGTTTTCATTTTCAGATGGCAACAAGTCATCAAAATCCTGGTTTCCGGAGAAACAGTCAACAGCATACTCCTTAACTGTGGCCTAACAGTCCTTAGATTTGCCTTTTGATCCAACATGTCATTTGGAGGCATGTCTTGTATCTTAATCATCGTGTTGATGGTATATTGTGATCGCTGTTAAGCTCGTGAGATATTTGCTGAAGACTGTGTGGTGGAAAGTGTTGTTCACCTGTCAGTCATATGGCAACTGGCCGCGCGTAGGAAAATATTCAGAATTATATTGAGGTTGAACCAATCTGGTGATCCAGAGGAAAAAGTAAATGCTGACGTTTGTAGGAAGGTTAGTAGCCAGAGATACATTTACAAACTGGTTAAGTCAGTACCTCAAAGGACTGACGACGTCATAAAGCTTCGTGGCAGCCACATGAGATCATATACCAAATATATTATTACTCACCAGAAGTAATACAAATGGAGAAAGTTTCACAAATGTTGAAAGTCTTTTGTTAAAACCAGAAAGTATAGCAAAGCATTAATATGCAGGTTGACTTATGTATTTTATCAAATTTTCAACTTATTTAAACCACAGATGCACATGTAATACATATACAGTATTTTGTTAAAATGCTACATCATTTTACGCACTAATTTTTGGTTTCATACATTTTGCAATGCATGCATCTAATTGTACTTGTAACTGCAAATGATTAACTCCATTCCCGGTTTTGTCGAATGCCATTTTTAGCGTTTGTGTCCTCTCCTACTTTAACCATATTTAGCAATCAATTGTTATATTCTTGTAGAGACCAGTAAAGCGTTGGCAGCCATTGCTCTATTTTGTTTGTGCATCAACGGTAACTATACAGATCGATGTATTTCAAATGACTGAAAAGAAATAGGGCATATCACTAAATTAGTTCGGAAAGAATATGACCAGTAAAAGTTTTTAGAAGGTTTGCCAAAACACTGAACACAATTCCAAAGGAGAAAAGAGATTATTTACTCAAGTTTAGCATTTTACGAAACCAAAAACGTTATCTATACGTCGAGATAACAGTGACCCAACAAAACACGTTAATCAAGGTAGCCAAGGAAACTAGATACAAAAACAGATTGATTTTATCTACGTGCAGTGATCATCCTCGATAGCTGCAGTCGTGACGCTATTAATTTTGACTATCTCAACTGCAGAGATGTGTCACCTTGGCAACATGACGCCAGTTAACCCTGTAAAGCGGAGGATCTGAGTTTACCTTTCCGTTATCTAGGGCCCCATCTGACAAAACCGGGTCTCTCGACACTGCATCATGGCGAATTCAACAACAAACGGGACAAACGGTACAAACAGGACCTTAGTAGACAGCGTTACGACGTTGTCAACTTGGTCGATTAGTGAAACTACCACTGACAGTTATTTCACAACAACCGGTCTCGGGGACATCCATTTACTTGTCCCAACCATGAATTATTCCAAGTACTCTTTGGAAACTTACACAACTATCTACTGGTCAGGTAGGTTAACTTTAATTGTTAAACCGTTAAAATGAATATACGGTACAAATTAACTGTAAATATTCGTAAGAACCCAGTGATATAGTGGAATTGTTTTTATCATCGGACAGGAGATTTTTGTCAACTATAGAGCACACATTATTTTTGATCGGGTCATTAGTTACAGGTACGCTTTGATACAGTGAGCTTTCTTATTTCCTGAACACAAAGCGGCATGGGGCTGTTTAAGACATTTGGGATTTATAAGCGATGTCGCGATCAATGATAAGGGTATCTCTACCTCTTCTGGTCAGAAAATGTCTTCGCTTCACAGGCTTTGAAATATGCAACACGTTCATCGACTTGTTATATAAGATTTGATAATAATATTTGGGGTAGGCCTATCTGTCGTATACAGCCTGTCTTTGTAGACAAGAAGGTTGAACTAATCAAAACTTCGTCATTTCAAAATGGTCGTTTTCTATAGACACAAACCACTAGATGTCTTTTAACTAAATATCCGTAAAACTTTATAGAGCAAAATCATCACCGCCTAATTAAATCAGAACTTTAAGTTTTATTTTTCAAAACTCTCTACTAAAACGTACAAAATGCGCAATATCGCACTACACCTTGCCTACTTTCACTTTTGAGACAGCTTTTCGATGTTAATGCTAGCATATTGATTTGTGAGATTTTGATAAGTGCTGTGTCAATATTATTTTTCATTGCCATTGGTTACCTTGCCGGTTAACTGTGCTGGCAGTGTATTCATTAGTTAATAGTTTCAAATAAAACATCGATAAACCCTTTTCATTCTAATTAGAATACAATAAGTGTTTGGGGAAAAACACAACGATGTCGTATGTTCTCTTGCGAGCTTTTTTGACGGTTTGTTCCACATTTTGCACAGTACAAAAACTATTTTATCGTCTGAAGTCGTCGCCAAAAGGCATATGTATCCGAAAGGGGGACTTAACGTGGCTTACCTGCTGGTCTAGTTGATTCCGCACTGAAATAAAACTCCTGTCTTTTTTATCCTGTCGGGAGCCTCTCACTACCTGTGCTGTAAAGCAAAGGAAATACTGATGAGGCTTCCTAGTTATGATTCTGAAAGTTAATCATACTGGCTATGATAAAGGGCTATTAAAATCTGGAAATGCAGTGTCCCTTTGTGGCAAGACATTTATAAACGATTTTTAAGGATGAATTACGTCATAAAAAGAATTATACTAGTTTAGGCTTGTCAAAGAATTCTCATTTTGCATTTAAAGCCTTTTTTCATTTTGAAACGTGACTGAGGTTTCTTGTTATCTCATCCAGGAAATATATTGATATATTTTTCTACCATCACTTGTGCTTCTATCTTAATTAACACAAACATTAGCCTATTTTACATAAGGAATTATTGTTTGAAAATAAATTTGTGTTCTAAATTTGTATTGAAATGGAAAAATAGATTCATTACTACCCTTGAATATGTTTTGCTTTTGCAGTATCAGCATCTTCCCTAATGCTCGTTTTACTTGCCTGTATCTGCCTCCAAACTTACGTTTACAGGAAAGGAAAAAAGTAAGTAATTATAACTAGCTTCTGCTTTTAAAGATCTTTTTGGGTATTATTCATGTACAGAACATTGTGTACTACATTAACATTCGTCACCATCTCAAATACTAGCCGGTAGTTAAATGCTTTCATTTTTATTGTGAACGTCTACAATTGGATATATTTGACAGCTTTTCTATTACATAGTAAAATATATGCTGGTTTGACGAGGGAGAAAACCATGGCCATCAAAACATCAGTTGAAATAGAAGAAGATGAAGACTTGTGCGTGTGGTCTGCAAAGATACTCGTGGAGATAGAGCGGCCTCTATTGGTGGATATATTTAAATGGGCAGGCGTTTGTGCTTTATGTCTGGGGCTATTGCTGGCGATTCCTGCAAGATATGCATTAATTCCGCTACTCCTGTATGACGTATCACAAGCCATTCACGTATGTGTGTTGTATGTGAAAAAGATGGAAAACAAGGACAAAGATGCTGTATTTCAAGATGTTAAACGCGTTCATCTTTCGTATACACTTCTTGCTGGATTTCCCGCTGGATCAGTGGCAAAGATTCTTGGCACACTGTGGCTGGACGGAATATGGGACAGTTGGGGCTATTCAGATTTTGGCTTTACTATTCTCTTCGCACCTCATACAATCCTTATTTTTATTGCTGCACCAATTGTGTTTTTAACATTTTGCTGCGCATGCTGCAAGTGCAGTGAATCAGAACCGTGTAAAGACAGAAAGTTTTTGCTGATTTGCTGTTTGCTATATGTCATCTTTAGCTTATTGTGGCTTGTTGGAGCGGTTTTGATGATATCAAGTTCCCCATACGACATACATGGTATTGTCCATCAGATAAGTGCTGCCATCTATACAATCATAGTGCAGGCTATAAACATGAACCTTCCATGGGCTCTTGGCTTCGCCTTTGTTTTTGGTGCCTTCTTCCTTTATGCGATGACACTGTTCCTGTATGTAGCCAACAATGGTAAGTTGTCAAAGTATATAATTATTGTTTCTAGAGCAGCCTTATACAAGCGTTTTTTATTTTTGTAATGGCGATTTAAGCATGTTGTTTATTTTTCCTAGAGTTAGAGATGATGAGCTGAACAGTGAAATGAACTTTACATGAAGTGTGGATAACTGGATTAAAATACATTCATCATTTATCCATGGATTGTATATTCCAGGAAGACTGTTGAAAGTTATTCCTGAGTTCTCAGATGCCTGGTGTTTTGGTTGGTCGTCAGTGATACTGGTTTACTTCCTTGACAACCCGGGTGACGTCAGTTCGTTGTCTATCAAGGTGTATGCCATGTTACCGTTGCTGTTCTCGTGCCTTATAGGTCTAACGTATGATGTCTATAGAATCTTCCGTATGGCCAGAAAACGTCAAAAGCTTTTGGAGAAAAGAAAGATACAGCAAGATGAAGCGAATCAAGTGACAGAAATGGAAGTACAAGCACCAGATTATTGGGTTAATTTTCAGGATGATTTTAAGAAATGTGCAGGTAAGGGAACTATTTTTTTACCATCTAGAACTGCTGTATTCTTTCTAGGCATTCCCTGTTTACATAAATATAAGTAACGAATTGCAAAGTTTCATATCCCATGTCCTCCCTAATATACACTATTGCATTTTTCACTACGTTTAAATTGCGTAAATCAAATTTACATTTTTAAAGAAAGAATCAATTATACATAAGAACACAAACATTTTCATAGAGTATCAAAATCATGTTCGTCATCTTGTAGGGGAGGAGGGAGGGGTCATGACAGTTGAAATCGGCGGCCAAATACGGAAAGAGGTCAAACATATGATGAAAGAGTCTTGGTCTAAAGAAAAAATGCTTATCCACGGAAGAGACAGCGTTGGTTTACATCACACCGATTTTAGGATAACGAAGGTAGAGCGCGTCGAGAACCCTCGGCTATGGAGCCAGTATTTTTGCAAATTACAAGATTTATCCAGGAAATGTGCACGAAATCCTATTGACAGAGCGCCGTGGATGCACGCATATACGGACCAGCTTTCCGGTATCTTAAATGAGCGTCTTCGAAATGAACTGAATGAATACTATTTTTTTCACGGGACAAACACAAATGTTGCTGAAACAATATGTGCCACTGGGCTGGATTTTAGGATTGGAAACGAGGGACTCTTTGGAAAGGGCATTTACCTTGCAGAAAATTCCTCGAAGTCGGACCAGTATGCATGGCTAAGTAAGACCGCCATTTCCTACAACTTTAATAGAAAATAGGTGACCCTATATTGTTGTTTAAAATTATATTTTGTAATGAAATTACGTCATACGAATAACTGAAATATGCATTGACAAAACCATTTAAACAGGAATTGCCTTTTGATGGTGACAAGTAACTAAAAGCTTTGATGTGGCTGAGTGAAAATTGATCCTGATCTTACGTACATAATAAAATAAACATTTTGACATTTCCACTGGTCTTGTTACGCTGATTGTATAAATAGTATTTATTTTCTGGGCTTGTAAAATACCTTCTACTTTCTGCTCACGTTGGAATAATATTATTTATCTATCTATATAGCAAGCCGTCACAAGCATCGGAGAGGCAACCTCAAATAGACTTGGGTATTTTGAGCTGATATGTATATTTATATGTGGAGAGGAAGAGCAAACTGAGTAATTGTGCTCTGATATGAAATGTTAAAACCTTGAGATTATATTAACCCTTTTTGTATTTTTCAGGTGCGACAGACCGCGGAACAAAAGGATTAAAAATGTTCCTCGTTCGTGCCTGCATCGGTCGACCATATCTCACACGTGAAAAGAAACAATTTCCACGGCCTCCTTGTACTGAGAAAGGCTGCATGCAAGTCGTATGCAACCATACCAGTCACTTTGATTCCGTGATAGCAGACGTTTCCAATATGTTGTACAGAGAGTTTATTATTTACGAGAAAACAATGTGTTATCCTGAATATATCATCACGTACGACAGAATATAGTATTGAATCCAATTTAAACGACTTAATTCAATATTCGGTGAAAAGTCCCTTTGATTTCTATGCCAGAGCTTCGTGACTGCGAGAATGAGAATGCGCCAAGATGCACAAGGGGACGTATAGCCTCAACCGAATGACGTTAGGGGAAATACAAGGTGGTTATACAAGGTGCATTGAAGAAAGCAAATATAACAGGTGCATGGCTCGCAATATGGCAGTAACAACAAATTGCTAGTTTCATTGGTTCTCTATAGCGAATGATTACCCCAGGTGTCTGCACTCATTGACACCACCTCTCGATTTTTCACCGAATGATTGACAAGTGGCAACCAAAACAGGTCAATTGACATCAATTAAGTTGTTCATTTCATCATCATTGCATTTAAATTGTTCTGCTCCTCCTGGACCCCGTAACTCAAAAGCATCGCGCATTGCGACCGAGCGCAAGCGTCTCGATTCCATAACTAGCCCTGTTGTCGCTTACGACAACAAGTTGCAATTACGGTCGTATCAGTAGTCATCTTTGTTTTGTTATGCAAATGATTTGCTCAGTATATATACGGCCAGCAGTAGTTCTGGGCGCGGCCACGTTTGTATTTGACGAGCAGAAGGCTCAGGTCGCCAAGTATCAAGATTTTGTGTAGTCACTTCGGCAAAATCTGTGGATCACCATCGGGCGGGAAAAGCCACATTTCTCTGTACGTATTGTTAACTATTTGCACAATGTATATGTAAAAGCGTAAGTCGTTTTTGTCTAGCCAAATTTATAGTATGCACAACATTTCCAGTTTCTTATAATTTTAATTATATTTAATTAATTAATTAAAATTAATTATTTCTTTTTATATTTGTATTCAGTTTATATTATATTTGTGTATTTTTATATAATCAGTTTGGTGTTTATATTTCATTATTTTGTTATTTTAGTATCACCATGTCCATGTCAGTGTATGTGCGTGAATAAAGGTGTGAACATTTTCCCGTTGTTTGTGTTCGTTTGGCGTGGGATCCGCAACAAGTACTCGACACATATAATACACTGCGGCCTCTATGTGATATCGTTATTCGCAATGCCCGATGCTTTCCAGTTACGGGGCCCTGTTTTTTTTTTTTTTTACTCTGCTCTAGTATATGTAATTACTACATGATCAAATGTAACTATACTGCATATCTTTGACTGTGAAAAAAAAAGCCTTTTTGTGGCTGTGAGGTGTGTTTCTGCCCGAATATCATCTGTCTGATAACAGTGGCATTAAACATTAAAAAACATTTATAAAACTAGAAGTAAGAAAGGATAAAAATTAGGGTAGAATAAAAAAAACGAATGTTTATATATAATTTTCTTTTAAAAATGAAGCTAATTAATGAAGCTTAAGGCAAAATAAAAATTACATTACAGCCATGGAAATACCAAAGATGAGTTCATCGATACCACGGGCCGACGACCATGTCCAAATATTTCACCCACTGCCCCAACCTTTTTTTTTGGAATGGTTAGCCTTTCCCCGCCCACTTAAAGGTTATTTACCCCGTAGCTATAAAAGCTGTCATATGTTCGAGTTCTTTTTCTTTTATTTCGAAGTAGCCTATACAATACACTATACAAGTATATGATATTAAAGCATTTTAATGACGCAACATTACTAATTAAATTTCTAAATATGTACCGTGCCGCTTTATGGACATGTCAAAGTGAATGCACCATGCTACTATCAATGTGCCACTGATAACGTGTGCATTCCCAGCTACCGCAATGTGTACTGTACAAAATTTCATAGCGCTCCCCCAAGGAGGCTATATTTTCACCTCCGTTTGTCTGCTACCAGATACCAGCTCAAAAAGCTACAGATAAATTTTCATGAAAATAGACTTGTTCAGAATAGGTCACAAATGTGTTAACTTAAAAACGATAAGATTTTGTTGGTGATCTGAATCCAAATATTTTTAAAGGATTCTACATCTTTGCGATGTAGAGCCAATGACTCGAACTTGTACCATACCATAGATTTGCTCTCAGCTACCAGTGTTTATCACGACAGGTTGCTTGGCGGGTGTTTTTATTTGGTTTTGGACTGAAAGAAGAGCATAGCGGATTAATTGAGTCAAATAAACATGTATTTTTATGTTTTCGCTTACAGCATCGGTAGTCCATGCCTAGAAAGATTCTTCCCTCAACCTGCAAATTCTGGTTTATCTTTTTCCCTTGCTTTGCCTCGTGGTTTTAAACGTTTTGTATCTAGAGTCCCTTAGACTAGCAACTGTGGGTCTGTAACCCTTGATGGGCAGATAAGCAGGGAAATGTTGAAATTTGAAGATAAGCAGCTGATCCCCAACAGATCTGGGGCTATATTCTCGAACGTATTGTAACTTTTCAATAAAGTCCGATTGTTAACGTAAGTTGATACATACCGGTCGTTTGAAAATGTTATACACTAGAACTAAGGGTGCGGACGGTTCATAAAAATTGAAAAGTTTATCGAAGTATTAAAAACCTCTGTCTTTCGGAATTCATTGCCTAAGACTATAATAGTCTAAGAATACTTCTATAATTAAATCACAGACAAACAAAAAAGTGGTTGCATCATTAAGGTGTTCATTTTCATATGGTGCCTGTGACAATAAATTTAAAATGCCTGGATATAGGGGTTACATTTTAGTGTCTGAGCATTATTTCAGCCTTTGTACAAAAAAGAAAATAATAATAATAATAATTTTACTGAAAACAAGAAAGATATTGTGCTACATTGTATATACATTGTACTATACATGTGTTGTTGATTTAAAGGCGGTTTTCAGGCTTAGACCATGGCTTATAACCAAAGACTTCCAAATCTGCTGCAAAAAAATTTAATTCCATTGAGTTCAGCCTGATACAACTGAGATAGGCCAATATACTCTTTTCTGTCAGTTTTAGATTTCTTCTTTAATCTTTAAATTCACTTTTAAAGGTGGTTAAAAAATAAAATTAAAAAATACCAGGGTTAGACAATTTCCTGTGTAATAATAATAATAATAATAATAATAATTTTACTGAAAACAAGAAAGATATTGTGGTACATTGTATATACATTGTACTATACATGTGTTGTTGATTTAAAGGCGGTTTTCAGGCTTAGACCATGGCTTATAACCAAAGACTTCCAAATCTGCTGCAAAAAAATTAATTCCATTGAGTTCAGCCTGATACAACTGAGATAGGCCTATATACTCTTTTCTGTCAGTTTTAGATTTCTTCTTTAATTTTTAAATTCACTTTAAAAAGTGGTTAAAAAATAAAATTAAAAAATACCAGGGTTAGACAATTTCCTGTGTAATTCCCAATGTTCGTTTTAAATGTTCGATGTCGTTGTCTAAGGGTGCATTCCCTGAGATTTAGATCGATCCAGAGATTTAGATTTAGATCGACCTAACTCCCTGGTGGTTCACGCTTAATTGCAGCTTTTTACAGCTTTTAGTAGGCGGTACAGACATTTAAGCCCGTTAAGCTGACACCAATCTATTGAGACTCCCCAGGGGGATAGATCGATCTAAAATCTATGGGAAAGGGGTCTTATTCTTCCAGTTTGATGATCATACGGAATTGCGTACGAAAACCACAGTCTGGACATAGGAAACCATGCGTCACGTGCCCTTGCGTCACGTGCTCTTGCGTTACGTGCCCTTGTGCGTTCAGGCATCATGATCTATAACGTAACGGATGAATCCTGGGGAACCCTTAAGGGGTCACTTGAAAATTGGCTGCCCCTTTTTGTCGGGCGTGAGACCACCTTTTTTTGCCGTACCAATTACTTTTTTTTGTCATTTTTGATGATCCGTTGACAGGCTAAAATGCCGACTTGTTGCACTGCACCATACCCTAGGTGTCTGAGATAAACACCATCCGCGGGTATACGACACGAGGCGTTCATACATTGTAAGGGTGCCTCACTAAAAGCACCTTTGAATATCTATTTCAAATGTCATTTTATACAGTCTAATTAATTAACAAATAGATCTTAGGCAGAGATACATTTACAAACTGGTTAAGTCAGTACCTCGAAGGACAGACAACGTCATACGGTTTCGTAGCAGTCACGTGAGATCATATACCAAATATAGCTTACTATATCCCACCAGAAGTAACCCAAACGGAGAAAGTTTCACAAATGTTGAAAGTCTTTTGATAAAACGAGAAAGTATAGCAAAGCACTAACATTCAGGTTGATTGATGTATTTTCTCATAGTTTTAACTTACTTAAATAACAGATGTACATGTAATACACATACATGTATTTTGTTGAAATGTTCCTCCGTTTAATACATTTTGCAATGCATGCATCTTTTTGTACACTACTGCAATTTATAATCTCCATTCCCGGTTTTGTCGAATGTCATATTTAGCGTGTGTGTCCTCTTCTAATTTAACTATATTTAGTAATCAATTGTTATATTCTTGGAAAGACCAATAAAGCGTCGGCAGCCAGCGCTCTACTTTTTCTGACAGTCTTCCAAATTATCTTTGTTGAGCCATCCCCATTTTTGACCGTCTTCCGACAGAAAAAGTTAGATACCCGTCTATATAAAATCTTGAAAAGAGACCCAGAAGACGGCCTACATGTAAATCCGCCCCTGGTAACTATACAGATCGATGTATTTCACATGACTGAAAAGAAAAAGGGCTTATTACTAAAATAATTCGGAAAGAATATGACCGGTAAAAGTTTTTAGAAGGTTTGCCAAAACACTGAACACAAATCCAAAGGAGAAAAGAGGTTATTTACTCAAGTTAAGAACCACGTAGCATTTTACGAAATCAAAAACGTTATTATGCGGCGAGATAACTGTGACCCAAGAAAACACGTTAATCAAGCTAGCCAAGGAAACTAGATACGAAAACATGTTGACTTTACCTACGCGCTGTGATCATCCTGGATAGCTGCAGTCGTGACGCTATTAATTTTGACAGTCCCAATTCAGCTGCATTGGGGTGTCACCTTGGCAGCACGAAGCTAGTAAACCCTGTAAAGCGGAGGATCTGCGTCTACCTTTCCGTTATCTAGGGCCCCTTGTGACAAAACCGGACTCTGCGCTCTTGCATACCTTCCCTGCATCATGGCGAATGCAACCAACGGGACCCTATTAGGCAACATTACGACGTTGTCAACATGGTCGAGTAGTGAAACTACCACTGACAGTTATTTCACAACCACCGATCTCGGACACGTCCATTCACCCGTACCTACCGCGAATTATTCCAATTACTCTTTGGAAACTTACACAACTATCTACTGGTCAGGTAGGTTTAATTTTAATTGTTAAACCGTTAAATTGAATATTCGGTACAAATAAACTGTTAATATTTGTAAGAACCCAGTGATATTGTGGAATTGTTTTTATCAGCGGACAGGAGATTTTTGTCAACTATAGAGTACGCATTATTTTTGATCATTAGTTACAGGTACGCTTTGATACAGTGAGCTTTATTATTACCTGAACACTAAGCTGCATGGGGCTGTTTAAGACATTTGGGGTTTATAAGCGACGCCGCGATCAATGATAAGGGTATCTCCTCTGGTCAGAAAATGTCCTCATTTCACATAGTCTGGATGACTGGTGCTATATTTTGGCCAAATTGCTCAAAATGTGGAAAAAGCATGAAACTTGGCACAAATGTTCTTTTGTCTATACGGATCATTTTCAAGGGCAGTGCCCAAAATTTCAAAGCGTTGCTTAGCAACCGTTGCTATGGAAGTGAATTTCCTTAGTAACAAGCTAATTAGACCTTTCTTGTCCAGTTTAAATTGTTTAGAAATGCTAATAACTATATTTCAGGGCATCAGAACTGTCACTTGACTATTTAAAGGCAATTAAAACCCAAATTAACCTTAGCTACGATTGCTAGGCAGCATATTACCCTAGCAACAAGCATTAAAAGTTGCGTTAGTCTATTAAGTAAGGCAAATCTATAATACTAGCTATAAGAACTACACTTTTGAGCAAGATGTNCACCTTGGCAGCACGAAGCTAGTAAACCCTGTAAAGCGGAGGATCTGCGTCTACCTTTCCGTTATCTAGGGCCCCTTGTGACAAAACCGGACTCTGCGCTCTTGCATACCTTCCCTGCATCATGGCGAATGCAACCAACGGGACCCTATTAGGCAACATTACGACGTTGTCAACATGGTCGAGTAGTGAAACTACCACTGACAGTTATTTCACAACCACCGATCTCGGACACGTCCATTCACCCGTACCTACCGCGAATTATTCCAATTACTCTTTGGAAACTTACACAACTATCTACTGGTCAGGTAGGTTTAATTTTAATTGTTAAACCGTTAAACTGAATATTCGGTACAAATAAACTGTTAATATTTGTAAGAACCCAGTGATATTGTGGAATTGTTTTTATCAGCGGACAGGAGATTTTTGTCAACTATAGAGTACGCATTATTTTTGATCATTAGTTACAGGTACGCTTTGATACAGTGAGCTTTATTATTACCTGAACACTAAGCTGCATGTGGCTGTTTAAGACATTTGGGGTTTATAAGCGACGCCGCGATCAATGATAAGGGTATCTCCTCTGGTCAGAAAATGTCCTCATTTCACATAGTCTGGATGACTGGTGCTATATTTTGGCCAAATTGCTCAAAATGTGGAAAAAGCATGAAACTTGGCACAAATGTTCTTTTGTCTATACGGATCATTTTCAAGGGCAGTGCCCAAAATTTCAAAGCGTTGCTTAGCAACCGTTGCTATGGAAGTGAATTTCCTTAGTAACAAACTAATTAGACCTTTCTTGTCCAGTTTAAATTGTTTAGAAATGCTAATAACTATATTTCAGGGCATCAGAACTGTCACTTGACTATTTAAAGGCAATTAAAACCCAAATTAACCTTAGCTACGATTGCTAGGCAGCATATTACCCTAGCAACAAGCATTAAAAGTTGCGTTAGTCTATTAAGTAAGGCAAATCTATAATACTAGCTATAAGAACTACACTTTTGAGCAAGATGTACATACTTTTAATCCAGTAAGTTGAAACAATTGTGTGATGTTTACACACATCCGATCAAAAACATTGCCAGTGCAGATACTTAAGGCAGCCTGTTCAAAGTTAGTAACCAGCCATTTCCATGCTTTAATCATTTTACGACTCTTTATAAAACTTTGCAATAGTTAAGACGTTAAATTCTCCCTTGTATGTGCAATATACAGTGCATTTTGCCCTTGCACATTGTCAGCCTCTACATTTGCACTTACATGCACACTGGAGCAACTCTGGGCAGGTGAATAGCTTCTGGCAAATGTGTCCTCAAGGGTCCACTGTTCCGCACAAGTCCAACCAGAGTGAGCACATGGTATCCGATAACATGGCACCGTATTGCTGATTCAGATATGTTCATCTCGCAAGAATACTCTTATATTGTTGTAGAGCAGCCTTGGTGGAAGTGAGATATGGCATCTAACAGCCTTTGGGTGTGAACAGAAACTTTTGAACTTCATTGATTAACAAAAAGAATTAAAATAGAACCATGCAGGTGTACTTAAGGTACTTGGTAGAGAATAGAAACTGACAAAATACAATGTGAAAAAACTTTTTAGAAAATATTGAACAAAATGAAAAATATCTTGGAAATCTGGTCTCTGAGAAACCTTTCAATAATAGGAAAGTCAACAGTGGTTAAACCTATAGTATTTCTCATCTTACGTTGTGCACGTATAAGCTCTCCTACCAGCCCCCCCTCCCTCAAGGTACCGCAAATAAAAATTTTACTAAGGCCCTAAACTTTACATGGCTTAAAGACTTCTTTATGAAGAAAATAAGAGTAAGTGGAGAGCATTTTTGTCGGCGAAATGTCAGGAATTGGTAGTAACATGATCGAAAGAGGCCGTTATACTAAAATCGACAGAGATCAAAGGTTTTGCCCTTTATGTCTCAGACTAGGCATTCACACAGTAGAAGACGAAATGCATTTTTTACTTTTATGCCCCTTGTACGATGAATTCAGAATGAAATACTTTAGAACTGAATGGACATCCCGCTTTCCAAATAAACATTTGTTTACAACTATAATGTCTGACGAGAACGAAGAGAGTATTTTCTCACTGGCTAGATTTTTATTGAACGCCTTTACTCTAAGAAGTAAAATAGTAGATAACAATGTTAACCTTCCAGATATGTAAATGAAATAATTGTATATGTATGGTGTATTCATAATTTATTTCTGTATGTAAAGCCTTGATTGTATATGTCATCTGTGTTTATACAGATTGTAATGTATTGTTGGCCAGAGGCCTTAAACTACAAAGAATAAATAAATCATCATTATCATCACAAAAGGTGGATTAAAAATACTAAAAGCAACTTCTTATCCTTTTTGGCAAAGATTGGTTCCTTGAGTGAAATTCAGGAAAATTTCAATTTAACCCCAGATGAAATCCTTTCACAACCATTATGTCAAAACTCAAAAATTGAAAGAAATTGCAAAAACTATTTTCCATAAAAGATGGTGTAAAAATGTTTTTTTTTACATCAATGATATTATAAATGACATTTGAAATCCCCTCTGTCTAGAGGAACTCAACATAAAATCAACCTTAACACTAACTTTCTAGGCTAATTCAGCATCCAGAAGAGCTAACCATCTGAATGGCTATCTCTTCCCATGGAAGTAAATTGAGCATAGCAATCCAAGAAATAATTGACTCAATTAAACAAGTTTCCAAACCATCCAGATATTTTTTCACAAAAAAATCCTCCAAAGTCATAAAATATCACCAGATAAAGGTGTAGGTGAATGGCAGACATATTTTTAAAAAACCTTGAGTACTGATAATTGGGAACTAACATTTAAGAAACAGATCACAAGAAAATGAAGTTGCTCCAATTCAGAATAAATCATAGAATATTCAATACTTATGCTTATCTTATGAATTTGAGAATTTTGCAATACTGCTAGGGGAAATATTCTGTACGTTTTTTGGGAATGTCCACATGTAAAAAATGTTTGGATGTGCATCATTTGCCCCGCTAAAGATAATTTAGGTGTGGTCATTGATAGATCTCCGGAGATATTTGTATTTGGGCTTGTGCAAGCATACACTATTTATGTACCTATCTTAATAATTAAGAAACATGTTAGTATATGTAGAATGGGAACAGAAAGATCTGGGAACAGAAGGAACTGGGGGGTATGTAAAATGCTACAGAGATATCTGTATATATATTATTAAATATATAATGTTAAATACTTGTTGCTAGGGTAATATGCTGCCTAGCAACTGTTGCAATGGTTTACTTGGGTTTTTAATGCCTTAAAATAGTATAGTGATAGTTCTGATGGCTGAAACATTATTAAAAGTCTTTTTAAATCGTTTAAACTGAACAAGAAAGGTCCAATTAGCTTTTTACTAAGGTAAATCACTTCCTTAGCAACGGTTGCTAAGCAACGCTTTGAAATTTTGGGCACTACCCTTGAAAATGATCAGCATAGTCCAAAGAACATTTGTGCCAAGTTTCATGCTTTTTCCACCTTTTGAGCAATTTTCTCACCAGTCATCTAGACTAACAGGCTTTGAGATATGCAACGCATTCATCAAGTTATTGACTTATATAGGATTTGATAATAAAGTCTGTCTTTGTAGACAAGAAGTTTGAATAAATCAAAATTTCGTCATTTCAAAATGGCCGTTTGCTATAGACACAAACCACTACGTCTTTTAATAAATATCTGTAAAACTTTAATAGAGCAAATTATCACCGCCTAATTAAATCAGAACTTTAAGTTTTATTGTTTAAAACTCTCTACTTAAACGTACAAAGTGCGCAATATCGCACTACATCTTGCCTTCTTTCACTTTGGAGACAGCTTTTTCGATGTAAATGCTAAAGCATATTGAATTGTGAGGTTTTGTGCTGGCAGTGTATTCATTAGTTAACAGGTTCAAATAAAAAATTGATAAACCCCTTTTTTATTCTAATTAGAATATAATAACAAGTGTTTTGGAAAAACACAACGATGTCGCATGTTCTCTTGCGAGCTATTCTGGCGGGTTTATCCCTAAAAGTCATCGTCCAGAAGGCGCATTTATCGGATAGGAAAACTTACGTGCTGGGCTAATTGATACAGCACTGAAATAAAACTACTGTCTTCTTTTTATCCTGTCGGGATCCTCTCACTACCTGTGTTGTAAAGCAATGGGAATACTGATGATACTTCCTAGTTTACTTATGATTCTGTAGGTAAAACATCCAGTCTATAATAAAAAGCAGTTAAAATCTGAAAATGAAATATCCCTGTGTGATGAGACATTTATACTGGGAAATAAACCGGTTTTAAGCATGAATCACGCCATAAAAAGAATTTTACTAGTTTAAGCTTGTCAAAGAATTCTCATTTCGCATTTAAAGTTTGAGGTTTCTCGTCATCTCACTTAGCAAATATATTAATATATTTTCCTACAATCACTTGTGCTTCTATCTTAATGAACACAAACATTAGCCCATTTTACATTAGAAATCAGTTTTAAAAAAATAAATTTGTGTTCTAAATTTGTATTGAAAAGGAAAGACACATTCATTACAACCCTTGAATGTTTTACTTTTGCAGTATCGGCATCTTCTCTAATGCTTGTTTTACTCGCCTGTGTCTGCCTCCAAACTTACGTTTACAGGAAAGAAAAAAAGTAAGTAATCACAACCAGTTCCTGTTTTTAAAGTTAAAGGAGATGCATATTGGACACTGTTTTTTATGATAAGCCCTTCACAAAATGGGCTATTGAAATTTCAATCATTAATCCATTTGAGTATCATTTATGTACAAAATATTGTTCACTACATTAACATTCGTCACTATCTTAAATAGTTAATGCACTCATTTTTATTATTTCTACAATCGGATATAATTAAGAGGTTTCCTATTACACAGTAAAATATATGATGGTTTGACGAGGGAGAAAACCATGGGCATCAAAACATCAGTGGAAATAGAAGAAGATGAAGACTTGTGCGTGTGGTCTGTAAAGATACTCATGGAGATAGAGCGGCCTCTATTGGTGGATATATTTAAATGGGCAGGCGTTTGTGCTTTATGTTTGGGGCTATTGCTGGCGATTCCTGCAACATATGCATTAATTCCACTACTCCTGTATGACGTATCACAAGCCATTCACGTATGTGTGTTGTATATGAAAAAGATGGAAAGCAAGGACAAAGGTTTTGTATTTCCAGATGTTAAGCGCTTTCATCTGTCGTATACACTTCTTGCTGGATTTCCCGCTGGATCAGTGGCAAAGATTCTTGGCACACTGTGGCTGGACGGAATATGGGACTATTCAGATTTTGGCTTTACTATTCTCTTCACACCTCATACAATCCTTATTCTGATTGCTGCACCAATTATGTTTTTAACATTTTGCTGCGCATGTTGCAAGTGCCGTGAATCAGAACCGTGTAAAGACAGAAAGTTTTTGCTGATTTGCTGTTTTCTATACGTCATCTTTAGCTTATTGTGGCTAATTGGAGCGGGTTTGATGATATCAAGTTCCCCATACGACAACGGTATTGTCCACCAGATAAGTGCTGCCATCTATACAATCATAGTGCAGGATATAAACACGGACCTTCCATTTGCCGTTGGCTTCGCTTTTGTTTTTGGTGCCTATTTCCTTTATGCGATGGTACTGTTCCTGTATGTCGCCATCAATGGTGAGTTGTCAAAGTATACGAATAACGTCGAAATAAAATAATTATTGTTTCTAGAACTGCCCTGTAGTCAAGCGTTTTTTATTTTTGTAATGGTGTTAAAGGCCTGTTGTTTACTTTTCCTCGGGTTAGAGATGATGTGCTAAAGAGTGAAATGACTTTACATGAAGCGTGGAAAGACTGGGTTCAAAGGTCCATTTATCATGGATTCTATATTCCAGGAAGACTGTTGAAAGTTATCCCCGAATTCTCAGATACCTGGTGTTTTGGTTGGTCGTCAGTGATACTGGTTTACTTCCTTGACAACCCGGGTGACGTCAGTTCGTCGTATATCAAGGTGTATGCCATGTTGCCGCTGCTGTTCTCCTGTGTTTTAGGTCTAATCTATGATATCTATAGAATCTTCCGAATGGCCAGAAAACGACAAAAGCTTTTGGAGAAAAGAAAAATACAGCAAGATGAAGCGAATCAGGTGACGGAAATGGAAGTACAGGCTCCAGTTTATTGGGTCAATTTTCAAGACGATTTTAAGAAATACGCAGGTAAAAAAGTACCATTTTTATCATCTTAATCTATTCTATTCTTTGTAGACAAGCTCTGTTTACATAAACATAAGTAACGTGTTGACAAATCTTTCTTATTCTGTACTCTTTTACATAAACTATTGTTATTTTTCACTGCGTTTAAATTGAGTAATTTTTTTAATAAAAATTTAAAGAATCAACATTTTTGGAAAGAAAAGATTCAAATCTGTTTTACACAAGAAAAACATACGCAAAGAAAATGAAATTCCTGTTTCTCATCTTGTAGGGGAGGAAGGAAGTGTCATGACAGTTGATGTCAGTGGCCAGATTTGGGACGAGGTCAATCATATGATGAGAGAGTCTTGGTCTAAAGAAAAAATGCTTATCCACGGAAGAGACAATAGTGATCTACATCACACTGATTTTAAAATAACGAAGATTCAGCGTGTCGAGAACCCCCGACTGTGGAGCCAATATTTTTGCAAATTACAAGATTTATCCAGGAAATGTGCACGAAATCCCATTGGTAGAGCGCCATGGATGCACGCCTATACGTGCCAGCTTTCCAGAATCTTAAATGCGCGCCTTAAAAATGAACTGAATGAATACTATTTTTTTCATGGGACGAGCACAGGTATTGCTGAAACAATATGTGCCACTGGACTGGATTTTAGAATTGGAAACGAGGGACTCTTTGGGAAGGGTATATACCTTGCAGAAAATTCCTCGAAGTCGGACCAATATGGAAAACTAAGTAAGACCGCCATTTGTATACAACTTTAGATAAACAGCCAAATCGGTGTTATTATATCGTTATTCAAAAACGCATTTTGTAACAAAGTACCATCATACTTATAGATGAATAATGTATTAATGAAACCATTTAAATAGGACTTTCCCTTTAATGGTGACAAATGAAAAAAGCAATCTGGCTGATGGAAAATTGATCCTGATATTACGTATTGTAATTTTAACACTTTGACATTCAAGTTGGTCTTGAAGGAAACCGCCAACAGCATCGGGGAGGCAAGCTTAAATAGACTTTGAAGGGAAATTTATATTTATGTATTAAGAGCAAGAGCTAATTGGGTAGTTGTGTTCTGAAACGACATGTTATAACCTTGAGTTTTAATAACATTTTTGTATTTTTCAGATGATACATGCCGCGGAAGAAAAGGAATAAAAATGTTCCTTGTTCGTGCCTGCATCGGTCGACCATATCTCACACGTGAGAAGAAACAGTTTCCACGTCCTCCTTGTACTGTTAAAGGCTGCATGCAAGTCTTATGTACCCACACCAGTCATTTTGACTCCGTGATAGCAGACGTTTCCAATATGTTGTACAGGGAGTTTATTATTTACGAGAAAACAATGTGCTATCCTGAATATATCATCACTTACAACAGAATATAGAATTGAATCCGATTTAAATGACTTAATATTCGGTGAAAAGTCGCTTTGATTCCTATGTCGGAGCTTCCTGACTCTGCTAGAATGAGAATGCGCCAAGATGCACAAGGAGAGGTAGAGCTTCAACAAGTCTAGTTTACAAAAAGGCGTTACTTAAAGAGGGCAGACGATATAATCACTAATGGTAGGATTGACATTCGCTTGTGTTTATTTGGTTCAACAAAATATATATGGTAGAACACGGTGATTCTATATATGCAGTTTCAGAACAGATCAAGGGCATCTGCACTTGTATATTTGATTACAAAAATATTGAAAAAGGAAAATTAATACATTACTTTTAGTGGGAGGGCGGATAATAGTGAGCAGTATATTTGTAAAACTTCTTCCCTTAAATGAAACGCGTGCATGTACTCAAAGGTGCGGGTTTATGTATTTTCTGTGACATACTAAGTCATATGATCGTGGTGATGATGAAGATTTGACCAATTTCGTAAGCATTTTAAAACCAGTTACGTAGAGTGTAACTGTTTATGATGAATTGTGTACATATGTTGTGTTACTGAGAACTCTCATTATAAGGCATGGACTTAATAACGTATATATTTGTATATCCACTGAAGATTTAGAAATGCGTCTTATTTAAAGCTTAATAAAATTTTGTATTACTATGATGATGATAAAGTTGAAACACTGCATATCATTAATAGATACTTTAATATTTACTGACCGCTTATTTTTCAGTTCTTACCATGTTTGCAATAATGATCACAGGACCATAAATTTTTAGGAAAACTTTGCCACTTTTTAAACATTTTTCAGACCAGTGAATCTTCGGACAATAAACCATATCGGAATGTAAGCAGTGAACAATGAATTCGTGCCCCACCTTTGCAAACCCAAACGCTTGCTCGGTGCAGACAAAGTCGTCTGACGTTTCATAATTCCATCACCGGTGTTTAATTTTTGAAGGAGCATCTAGCCTGCCTTGGTTATATACAAGGTGAATTGAAGAAAGCAAATATAACAGGTGCATGTCTCTCAATATGGCAGTAACAACAACGTGCTAGTTTCAGTGGTTCTCTATAGCGAATGATTACCCCAGGTGTTTGCACTCATTGACACCACCTTTCTCGATTTTTCACCGGNGGAATCTTAAATGCGCGCCTTAAAAATGAACTGAATGAATACTATTTTTTTCATGGGACGAGCACAGGTATTGCTGAAACAATATGTGCCACTGGACTGGATTTTAGAATTGGAAACGAGGGACTCTTTGGGAAGGGTATATACCTTGCAGAAAATTCCTCGAAGTCGGACCAATATGGAAAACTAAGTAAGACCGCCATTTGTATACAACTTTAGATAAACAGCCAAATCGGTGTTATTATATCGTTATTCAAAAACGCATTTTGTAACAAAGTACCATCATACTTATAGATGAATAATGTATTAATGAAACCATTTAAATAGGACTTTCCCTTTAATGGTGAAAAATGAAAAAAGCAATCTGGCTGATGGAAAATTGATCCTGATATTACGTATTGTAATTTTAACACTTTGACATTCAAGTTGGTCTTGAAGGAAACCGCCAACAGCATCGGAGAGGCAAGCTTAAATAGACTTTGAAGGGAAATTTATATTTATGTATTAAGAGGAAGTGCTAATTGAGTAGTTGTGTTCTGAAACGAAATGTTACAACCTTGAGTTTTGATAACATTTTTGTATTTTTCAGATAAAGATTGCCGCGGAACAAAAGGAATAAAAATGTTCCTTGTTCGTGCCTGCATCGGTCGACCATATCTCACACGTGAAAAGAAACAATTTCCACGTCCTCCTTGTACTGTTAAAGGCTGCATGCAAGTCGTATGCAACCACACCAGTCACTTTGACTCCGTGATAGCAGACGTTTCAGATATGTTGTACAGAGAGTTTATTGTTTACGAGAAAACAATGTGTTATCCTGAATATATCATCACGTACGACAGAATATAGTATTGAATCCAATTTAAACGACTTAATTCAATATTCGGTGAAAAGTCGCTTTGATTTCTATGCCAGAGCTTCGTGACTGCGAGAATGAGAATGCTCCAAGATGCACAAGGGGACTTATAGCATCAACCGAATGACGTTACGGGAAAACATTCTAGTTTAGATCATAAGAAAAACCGTGATCGTGGTGATGTTGAAGAATTGACCAATTTTGTAACTATTTTCAAACCAGTTGGGTAAAGTGTAACTGTTTGTGATGAATTTTGTACATATGTTGTGGTATTGAGAACTCTCATTATAAGGCATGGACTTAGTAACGGATCTGTATATCCACTGAAGATTTAGAATTGCGTCTTATTTAAAGCTTAATAAAGTTTTGTATTACTATGATGATGATAAAGTTGAATTACTGCATATAATTAATAGATACTTTAATATTTACTGACCGCTTATTTTTCAGTTCATTACCATGTTTGCAATAATGATCATAGGACCCAAAATTTTAGGACAACTTTGCCTCTTTTTAAATAACTTTCAGACCAGTGAACCTTCGGACAATAAACCATATAATAATAATAATAATAATAATAATAATAATAATAATAATAATTTATTCGAGCATTAAATGTGGCAGTTACATTTGTTAGCCCTCTATACTACAAATATATAAATAATTAAATAGTTATACATTACTATGGATTACTACTAATACAGCGTTTAAGATTATTAATTACATATCAGACTATAAGCAGTGAACAATGAATTCGTGCCCCACCTTTGCAAACACAAACGCTTGCTCGGTGCAGACCAAGTCGTCTGACGTTTCATAATTCCATCACCGGTGTTTAGTTTTTGAAGGAGCATCTTGTCTGCCTTCGTAATATACAAAGTGAATTGAAGAAAGCAAATGTAACAGGTTCATGTCTCTCAATATGGCAGTAACAACAACTTGCTAGTTTCAGTGGTTCTCTTCAGCGAATGATTACCCCAGGTGTTTGCGCTCATTGACACCACCTCTCTCGATTTTTCACCGGATGATTGACAAGTGGCAACTAAAACAGGTGAATTATCATCAATTTAGTTGTTCATTTCATCATTTTCATTGCATTTAAATTGTTCTGCTCCACCTGATTTTTTACTCTGCACTAGTATATGTAAATACTACATAATTAAATGTAATACTGCATGTATTTGACTTTGTTTATCGAAGTATTAAAAACCTCTGTCTTTCGGAATTCATTGCCTAAGACTATAATAGTCTAAGACTACTTCTATAATTAAATCACAGACAAACAAAAAAGTAGTTGCATCATTAAGGTGTTCATTTTCATATGGTGCCTGTGACAATAAATTTAAAATGCCTGGATATAGGGGTTACATTTTAGTGTGTGAGCATTATTTCAGCCTTTGTACAAAAAAGAAAATAATAATAATAATTATTTTACTGAAAACAAGAAAGATATTGTGCTACATTGTGTACACATTGTACTATACATGTTGATTTAAAGGCGGTTTTCAGGCTTAGACCATGTCTTATAACCAAAGACTTCCAAATCTGCTGCAAAAAATTTAATTCCATTGAGTTCAGCCTGATACAACTGAGATAGGCCTATATACTCTTTTCTGTCAGTTTTAGATTTCTCCTTTAATTTTTAAATTCATTTTTAAAGGTGGTTAAAAAATAAAATTAAAAAATACCAGGGTAAGACAATTTCCTGTGTAATTCCCAATGTTCGTTTTAAATGTTCGATGTCGTTGTCTAAGGGTGCATTCCCAGAGATTTAGATTGATCCAGAGATTTAGATTTAGATCGACCTAACTCCCTGGGGGTTCACGCTAAATTGCAGCTTTTTACAGCTTTTAGTAGGCGGGACAGACATTTAAGCCCGTTAAGCTGACACCAATCTAGTGAGACTCCCCAGGGGGATAGATCGATCTAAAATCTATGGAAAGGGGTCTTATTCTTCCAGTTTGATGCTGACGTCATACGGAATTACGTACGAAAACCACAGTCTGGACATAGGAAACCATATGTCACGTGCCCTTGCGTCACCTGCTCTTGCGTTACGTGCCCTTGTGCGTTCAGGCATCATGATCTATAACGTAACGGATGAATCCTGGGAAACCCTTAAGGGGTCACTTGAAAATTGGCTGCCCCTTTTTGTCGTGCGTGAGACCGCCTTTTTCTTTTGCCGTACCAATTACTTTTTTGTCAATTTTGATTATCCGTTGACAGGCTAAAATGCCGACTTGTTGCACTGCGTCATGCCCTAGGTCTCTGAGATAAACACCATCCGCGGGTATACGACACGAGGCGTTCATGCATTGTAAGGGTGCCTCACTAAAAGCACCTTTGAATATCTATTTCAAATGTCATTTTATACAGTCTAATTAACTAACAAATAGATCTTAGGCAGAGATACATTTACAAACTGGTTAAAGCAGTACCTCGAAGGACAGACAATGTCATACGGTTTCGTAGCAGTCACGTGAGATCATATACCAAATATAGCTTACTATTTCCCACCAGAAGTAACCCAAACGGAGAAAGTTTCACAATTGTTGAAAGTCTTTTGATAAAACAAGAAAGTATAGCAAAGCACTAACATTCAGGTTGATTGATGTATTTTCTCATAGTTTTAACTTATTTAAATAACAGATGTACATGTAATACACATACATGTATTTTGTTGAAATGTTCCTTCGTTTTACGCACTAGATTTTCGATTAATACATTTTGCAATGCATGCATCTTTTTGTACTCTTAACTGGAAATTAATAATCTCCATTCCCGGTTTTGCCGAATGTCATAGTAAGCGTGTGTGTCCTCTTGTAATTTAACCATATTTAGTTATCAATTGTTATATTCTTGGAAAGACCAATAAAGCGTTGGCAGCCAGCGCTCTACTTTTTCTGACAGTCTTCCAAATTATCTTTGTTGAACCATCCCCATTTTTGACCGTCTTCCGACATGAAAATGTTAGATACCCGTCTATATAAAATCTTGAAAAGAGACCCAGAAGGCGGCCTAAATCCGCCCCTGGTAACCATACAGATCGATGTATTTCAAATGGCTGAAAAGAAAAAGAGCTTATTACTAACATAATTCGGAAAGAATATGACCAGTAAAAGTTTTTAGAAGGTTTGCCAAAACACTGAACACAAATCCAAAGGAGAAAAGAGGTTATTTACTCAAGTTAAGAACCACGTAGCATTTTACGAAATCAAAAACGTTATTATGCGGCGAGATAACTGTGACCCAAGAAAACACGTTAATCAAGCTAGCCAAGGAAACTAGATACGAAAACATGTTGACTTTACCTACGCGCTGTGATCATCCTGGATAGCTGCAGTCGTGACGCTATTAATTTTGACAGTCCCAATTCAGCTGCATTGGGGTGTCACCTTGGCAGCACGAAGCTAGTAAACCCTGTAAAGCGGAGGATCTGCGTCTACCTTTCCGTTATCTAGGGCCCCNAGAATCTTAAATGCGCGCCTTAAAAATGAACTGAATGAATACTATTTTTTTCATGGGACGAGCACAGGTATTGCTGAAACAATATGTGCCACTGGACTGGATTTTAGAATTGGAAACGAGGGACTCTTTGGGAAGGGTATATACCTTGCAGAAAATTCCTCGAAGTCGGACCAATATGGAAAACTAAGTAAGACCGCCATTTGTATACAACTTTAGATAAACAGCCAAATCGGTGTTATTATATCGTTATTCAAAAACGCATTTTGTAACAAAGTACCATCATACTTATAGATGAATAATGTATTAATGAAACCATTTAAATAGGACTTTCCCTTTAATGGTGACAAATGAAAAAAGCAATCTGGCTGATGGAAAATTGATCCTGATATTACGTATTGTAATTTTAACACTTTGACATTCAAGTTGGTCTTGAAGGAAACCGCCAACAGCATCGGGGAGGCAAGCTTAAATAGACTTTGAAGGGAAATTTATATTTATGTATTAAGAGCAAGAGCTAATTGGGTAGTTGTGTTCTGAAACGACATGTTATAACCTTGAGTTTTAATAACATTTTTGTATTTTTCAGATGATACATGCCGCGGAAGAAAAGGAATAAAAATGTTCCTTGTTCGTGCCTGCATCGGTCGACCATATCTCACACGTGAGAAGAAACAGTTTCCACGTCCTCCTTGTACTGTTAAAGGCTGCATGCAAGTCTTATGTACCCACACCAGTCATTTTGACTCCGTGATAGCAGACGTTTCCAATATGTTGTACAGGGAGTTTATTATTTACGAGAAAACAATGTGCTATCCTGAATATATCATCACTTACAACAGAATATAGAATTGAATCCGATTTAAATGACTTAATATTCGGTGAAAAGTCGCTTTGATTCCTATGTCGGAGCTTCCTGACTCTGCTAGAATGAGAATGCGCCAAGATGCACAAGGAGAGGTAGAGCTTCAACAAGTCTAGTTTACAAAAAGGCGTTACTTAAAGAGGGCAGACGATATAATCACTAATGGTAGGATTGACATTCGCTTGTGTTTATTTGGTTCAACAAAATATATATGGTAGAACACGGTGATTCTATATATGCAGTTTCAGAACAGATCAAGGGCATCTGCACTTGTATATTTGATTACAAAAATATTGAAAAAGGAAAATTAATACATTACTTTTAGTGGGAGGGCGGATAATAGTGAGCAGTATATTTGTAAAACTTCTTCCCTTAAATGAAACGCGTGCATGTACTCAAAGGTGCGGGTTTATGTATTTTCTGTGACATACTAAGTCATATGATCGTGGTGATGATGAAGATTTGACCAATTTCGTAAGCATTTTAAAACCAGTTACGTAGAGTGTAACTGTTTATGATGAATTGTGTACATATGTTGTGTTACTGAGAACTCTCATTATAAGGCATGGACTTAATAACGTATATATTTGTATATCCACTGAAGATTTAGAAATGCGTCTTATTTAAAGCTTAATAAAATTTTGTATTACTATGATGATGATAAAGTTGAAACACTGCATATCATTAATAGATACTTTAATATTTACTGACCGCTTATTTTTCAGTTCTTACCATGTTTGCAATAATGATCACAGGACCATAAATTTTTAGGAAAACTTTGCCACTTTTTAAACATTTTTCAGACCAGTGAATCTTCGGACAATAAACCATATCGGAATGTAAGCAGTGAACAATGAATTCGTGCCCCACCTTTGCAAACCCAAACGCTTGCTCGGTGCAGACAAAGTCGTCTGACGTTTCATAATTCCATCACCGGTGTTTAATTTTTGAAGGAGCATCTAGCCTGCCTTGGTTATATACAAGGTGAATTGAAGAAAGCAAATATAACAGGTGCATGTCTCTCAATATGGCAGTAACAACAACGTGCTAGTTTCAGTGGTTCTCTATAGCGAATGATTACCCCAGGTGTTTGCACTCATTGACACCACCTTTCTCGATTTTTCACCGGATGATTGACAAGTGGCAACTAAAATAGGTCAATTTACATCAATTAAGTTGTTCATTTCATCATCATTGCATTTAAATTGTTCCGCTCCTCCTGGACCCCGTAACTCGAAAGCATCGCGCATTTCGACCGAGCGCAAGCGTCTCGATTCCATAACTCGCCACATATAATACACTGTACACAGCCTCTGTGTGATATCGCTATTCGCAATGCACGGTGCTTTCGAGTTACGGGGCCCTGGTTTTTTACTCTGCTCTAGTATATGTAAGTAGCCTACTACATGATCAAATGTAATACTACATGTATTTGACTTTGAAAAAAAGCCGTTTTGTGGCTGTGAGGTGTGTTTTTGCCCGAATATTATCTGTCTAATAACAGTGGCGGCAAAACGTTAAAAAAACGTTTATAAAACTAGAATGAAGTAAGAAAGGATAAAAGGTAGGGTAGAATAGAAAAAACGAATGTATATATATATATATTATTTTTTAAAAAATGAGGTTAATTAATGAAGATTAAGACAATATAAAAATTACATTATAGCCATGGAAATACCAAACATGAGTTCATCGATGCTAGGGGACGACGACCATGTCCAAATATTACACCCTCTGCCCCAACCTTTGCATTTTTTTAATGGTTAGCCTTTCCCCTCCCAGTTAAAATTTACTTACCCCGTAGCTATAAAAGCTGCCATATGTTCGAGTTCTTTTTCTTTTATTTCGAAGTATACAATACACTATACAAGTATATGATATAAAAGCATTTTAATGGCGCAACATTACTAATTAAATTTTTAAATATGCACCGTGCCACTTTATGGACATGTCAAAGTGAATGCACCATGACTACTATCAATGTGGCATTAATGACGTGTGCATTCCCAGCTACCACAATGTGTACTGTACAAAATTTCATAGCGCTTCCCCAAGGAGACTATATTTTCACCTCCGTTTGTCTGCTACCAACTCAAAAAGCTACAGATGGATTTTCATGAAAATAGACTTGTTCAGAATAGTTCACAAATGTGTTAACTCAAAAACGATAAGATTTTGTTGGTGACCTGAATCCAAATATTTTTAAAGGATTCTACATCATTGCGAGATAGAGCCAATGACTCGAACTTGTAGGCTACAATGGATGTGCTCTCAGATACCAATGTTTACCACGGCTCATACTGATAATACGACACGAGGTGTCATTATCTATAACATAGCGAATGAATCCTAGGAAACCCAGAGTGGCCACTTGAAGATTGGCTGTCCCTTTTTGTCGTGCGTGAGACCGCCCTTTTATTTTTTTTACTTATTTGTTATTTTTAATGATCCGTTGATAGGCTTAAATACCGACTTGCTGCAGTGCATCAGATTCATACTGATAATACGTCACGAGGCGTCCATACGGGTACCTCACTAAGAGCATCTTTGAATATCTGTTGAAAATATCGTTCCATACAATGTAATTGCATTAACTGACAAATGATCAAAGAATCTTCCTTCTCTTTCTCAAACATATCTAGGACCAATATTTGTCAAAATAAGCGGACCTTTTTTTATTTTCCAGGACGCTGCTTTGGATATTTGGCAATAAAGAAGTTTTACGTTATGTTTCAAACTGAACTGGTAGCTCATGCACATAACCGCGTTTTAAATAGTGGCCCCAGTTCTCTTGGTTCGTCATGTCTTTTACATCCGCCCTTTGTCTCTGATGGAAAACCGTAGAATGCACGAGCTGGTTTTTCTCTCCCTTCTCTGTACTTGTCAGTCGCTGGTGTCTCTTGTGAATAAGGGCCTTGTTTAAGACTAAAATGAAAAGTAGATTTTATTGGAATATTTTGTAATATCCTGAAGTATTTGATATATCATTTTGATAACCATACGAAACAGATATTATAATTAATATACCTGTTTAATGCAAAAGAAACCCCAGAGGAAAATCGCAGTAAAAGCCAGAGGTCTATACACTTGTGGACCTAAACAGGAATGCTTTTTTTGTGGGGCCCTCGTTTTCATTTATTTCTCTTTTTTCACTAGAGGCGTAGCCTTCCCTAACGTCACTCTGAATAGACAACCAAACGTCCACTTTCGATGGGCATTGAAACTAAATCATTTTAATAAAATTAATTAATTAAATTAATTAATTAGTATTTAAAATGCATGTACGTCTATTTGGAAGCCGTTTACATACATCGTTGCTAGCTATGAAAGAGCGACGCTTCTGATAAAAAAATCTGACTCCGGAACTCGGTGTGACTCACGTAGGTCCCTCAGTGAAGGGGTTTTCCGGCTGCGCAGTTTTTCAATTTTGAACCTGAGCAGAATCACGATGGCTGCAACAGCTATCACAGCGTATAGAGCGCTCCTCGTTTGGCGCAACGGAGACCTGCCGCAGATGCGGGCCATGTTCAGCTTAAACTAGACAACAAAATTCAAGAAAAAAAGATGCATTTCAGATTACACACCTACCATCTTTCTTAAACATGGAATCCCGATATCTGATATTCATATTCATATTCCAATTCGTATTATTATTATTATTATTATTATTATTATTATTATTATTATTATTGTTGAAATATAAGATAAAAAAACCTCTAAGAGTGCATTCCCAGAGATTTAGATCGATCCATTCGGATCGACCTAACTCCCTGGGGGTTCACGCTAAATTGCAGTCAGCCGAGAGCGCACGACTGTTTATTACCCCCTTACAGCTTTTAGTCGGCGGGACAGACGCTTAAGCCGGCTCAGCTGACAGTAATCTAGTGAGACTCCCCACAGGGATAGATCGATCTAAAATCTGTGGAATTGGGGTCTTACATAACACCTGTGGAAGAGTCATTAAGAAAAACAACAGCTATATTTCTGTCCAGTTCAATTATCTCCCCCATTTGATGTTCAAATCCAAACCGAAAGTTCTCTAAATATAATTTTGGGATATTTTTATGACTACCATGTCCTATATTCCATTGGTGTCCATATGGGGCATAGTTCACTCGCAATTTTGAAAGAGGGTGCACTTTGGGGTACTTTTCGTGTATATAAAGCATGCTTGTGTTGACCCAAGTGTCAGTCTTTCGCGGGGCTCCGGATCACTCAATCATTTTCATTTGAAAGTGATCCCCCTAGCTTGTCGTCTGATAAAACGTTTAGATTTACAGTAGTCTGCACACAAGTAAAAACATAATATATTATGGCATAGCGTTGTGGTTGCATGTCTAATTGTAATAAAGGTAAAATGGAAATTTGTTTAAAAAGCACGTAGGGGTAGCATGACTTGATAAGCGAGTAATGGCCGCCAAGGATAAAAAGTCAATTAAAAGTAAGCCTAGACCGATAATAATACGAACACAAAAGGGTAACATGGAGACACTTGCCGCATGCATGATATACATGTACATTCCAGTATAGAACAAAAATCTTTATACACATAGCGAGTGAAATGAGGCCAAAAAATCTACCCCTCGTATTTTTGGCAAAGTCCTCGATCTATCAGTGATATGCCTAAAGTTAAACCAATCAATATTACAGATAGCTCATCTCACCTCCATACACTGAACGTCAACGCTGTAGGAGTTTACACCTGACACATGGCGTTCCTTGAATGGTTAAAATTTTATCCTACCCAGTAACTTCATCACGGAGCTGACGACACAGGTACATGTACTTACCTGTAGCAGTATTAATACGAAGTCAGCGCAGCCTCTGCAGTGAACATATCACCATAATGATGAAAGATAATGTTTAACTCAGCTGCACATAGGCCCTGTAGGGTCGACTATTATTCCTAAATGGCGTTTAAATGGCAAATAATTCACCATAAGAAAGATATAATGCTGTGTTGGACAACAGAATAGTTAAAAGACATTTAGTAAAGAAGTAGGAGCCTATAAGAAATACGGGTACATGTGCTGGCTAAAAGCAACGGCATGATAAAAAACACTGTAAGAAAGCGAGAATATGCAACAAATCGAAGTTTAATATTACTGAGAACACTACACAATATTGCGGTACCTCTCTTATAAGCGCAAAGTAGTGTTGATTTGATGAATAATTTTCCCGAGACCTGTTTAACTTATCATAAAAAAACACTAAATTTACAATCGAGGCTTCAGCACGGAAAGTTGGTGAATTGGTAACTATTGTGTAAATCAGGTGAGCATCTCAGTGAGAGGTGTTCAGACAGGATCAAGACAAGAAGATGGAGAAGAAGGAAGCCTCATGCAACATTTCCACAGTGTCCACGTGTTAGTCGAATATATTTGCATCAATCTGTCGTAAGCATTGTTTTGTGAAAGGGATTTTTGTTTAATTTCAATTACTCTTAATTTCACTTACTATCATGTGAAAAAAATGGGCGTAAGGAACACTTTCTGCTTGAAACTTATCATTAAAAAAAACTCTATCTAAGCTTCAGTCCTGAAGTTTAATTGTTCATAGTTGATGGTAAATTTATTCTACTGTTGTTGCACAGTACTCTTTAAAAACTCTTACTGTTACATGCTCTTACATACTGCTTTAATGGTAATTTGTTTTATTAATTTTTGAAGTTTTTTATTCTTAAATAATATAATTTTTTTAACGACCAAAGTGATTGTTAAAAAAATTAGCACCCAAGTAATCTTGATGAAGAGAACTGTACCACATTAAAGGCGGCCGCTTTATACATGTATTTTGTCTGGGCAAAATCTGCAGTTGGACACTACTGTGAACGTGTTTTTATGTGTGCATGAATTAAGAGGTGTCTCTGGGGCTGGGTTGCTGTCAGAAATTACGTGTTTTCTTTACAAAAACAGACATAGTTGATATTTGAAAATGTCTTTTTATTGACATTTGTACTTTGGTTAATACACAAATATTCGTATCCGGACAATGAGATTTTAACCAATCTAATAAAGTACATGTTATAGTGAATATTATATTAGTAAAGCGTGTTATCAAGCGCTAGAGAAGTGTGGGTAGGTACCGGTAAATATAAGTCATGTCGTAAAGAAAGTTTTACATTGTACGCCTTTAGACAGTCTTTGGTTTGATTTTTTAAACTTTTATTGCGCCTTAGAGCATTTCGTACACAAAGACAAAAGCGGTATATGCTCTGTAAAACTGTGCAGGATGATGATCTTTGACCCTCACAATAAATTGCGCTGAGTGTTCAAACCCTTATACCCTGTTGGCTATGCAGAGTTCCACGCACACGCAGTAGTTTATAATGTGGGGCGTGAGCTGCATTTGTTCAATTTAAACTTAATTTAAATATAATATAAACTGTGTTGCTCTCTGGAGAAGTTTAGAGTGCATTCGTTGTTTGTCACTATTGCGGTCAGTCATCTGAACAAAAATCTGTGGAAAACCGTCCTCCCTGACCTCATAAAGATAAATGAACATTTCATACCTTGCGTACACAAAACTCCTCATCGCACGATGCACAAGGCAGGCTGACTGGGTTCTTCACAACACATCTTAAGTTGTATTTACAAGTATTTTTTGTTCATTTAAATGCCAAAGATGTTAATAGAAGACACTTCTTCATATCCCTGACAATAATATTATAACAAAAACTAAGAAATTAAGCAAATGGTTTTCCTTGTACATAAAATAGAACGATGAACCATTAAGTCACATCCAATGAAAACAGAATAATCCCTCTCATAGTTAAAACATTTAAATACTAGTATAGCAATATGATGTTTAGAAAACGACATGGATACGTTTTGAAAATCTGATTTTACTGTAAAATAATATTCAGATACAATAATGTCCGATCTTGTCCGTTTTTCGAAGTCAGCTGGCCTTGTTATCACCAAAACTTTATAGTTATATTGAAATAAACTAAAATTCAATCTGGCTTCAATGATGATGATGATGATCTATGTGAGCGGCAATGGTATTGGTGGTGGAGACAGTGACGTCATGGACAGACGCAGGTAATCAGAATATATAGACACTTAGCCTTCGGTGTCTATATATGCAGTAAAAAACAACGTTTAAAACAAATCTTACATTTAGTATCAACTAGTTTAAGCCTTCACTCAGACGTACAAAACTGAATACAAGCATGAGAGCCTAGCAACGTCAAAATAGGAAATAAAAGTAATATTTTATAATTTAAACTATACATCTTTAAATAGACTCATCGATAGCAGGAAATATATTATACATTTTCATTTGCAAATATTATAAAAAGCAAGTGACCAAATACCGACTAGGCGACTGAGGTGCGTCAATCGGGCATGCAGTCACAAAGTTCTATGTCACTGACTTTAGTAGGCCCTATAGTTCAAAGGAGCAACTGGCAACCACGAAGAGAACTATAGGCCATGTTTGAGATCCTGATATTTTTTTATTTTTAGTCGCTCCAGGTTGTCGGTGCACAATGTCCTAAATCTGTCAGCGATCGCTAGCCACCTGCTAGCAAACTAATACGATGTACCACTTCAAAAAATTATTGCAGCTGAGGTTGCATGAAGGTTTCCAAAAGGGTGTCAGTTCCGTGTGACCAAGGCTTAACACAGTACACCATACTTTCTCGATTCACATGGGCGGCTCATACAAAGGATTTATTCTATAATCGCGTATTTTCATGTCCACCTGTTGTCAGTCTCTCTGTCCTTGTCCCCTCGGAATCCGATAGAGATCGTTCAGGAGCAGCGGTTTTACCAGTTGACTTAAATCCAGCCTGTAGAAATAACCGCTCAACTTTCTTCCACAAAAGCCCCAAACAAATGCGCATAAAAGCACATACCACGGGTCTCATATTTAGCATAACTATCTGCACCCACTGAGCAGCGTTCTCAGACACCGGCGTGTTCTTTAAGTGCAAGACACACGAGACAGCGAACGGGAACCAACGTATAGCATCGGAAAAGGCAATTTCAAAAAAGCTGCACATACTGTAAAAATCGGTTATCGATGACGGAGATTTCAGAGAGTACAACAAATATAGAAAAATTAGTGCGAAAGTCGTTAAAGAAATTATTGACATTGATAGATATGTGATTTCAACTGCAAAAGCCGCGTACTGTATCTCTGTTATAAAACTGCTTAAGACAAAAGGATAGCAGGTGCCGGAATGAATTTCAACGTTCATGGACAAAAGAATACCAAGACAAGCTGACATTGCAAGGACAACAACTATGCCAACGCACATTGTGCGCTTTAAAATATGCGGTTTTTCAATTTCAGTGATACGTCCGATGATTGCGTGGATAGCAGCGAAAAATACTAATAAAGGAACACAAACCTGAGGAAAAATATAGAAAAACAATGCAACGTGACACGATGGGCTCTTCCGCCACAAACTGGACATGTTGAAATAAGTATCTGTCATCTGCATACTATTAACAAATATTATCAAAACTGGTATAATCATTTGCATTTCAATGACATTCAATGCAACAGCAAATTCTTTCATCAGAAAAAATCCTGACAGCCTAAAATAAGATATAAGCAATCCTATAGACGACACCACTGAAATTAGAACCACACCTAAACAACAGTACTTAATTACGTCATCCATAAACATATCTGAGCATGAAGCAAAATAATCAACTTGTGACTGACATAAATTTGAGTGATGTAACATGCAGCAGGCACTGAACGTATCTGCAATTATAATGTCGACATCACCCGGTGCCCCGGCATGTGTGACCTCCAATGGGTTCTGAGACAGATCAATCGACTTCACTTTGTGCCAACCACAAAACAGCCAGGTATCAAATGACTGGATAAAGTTTTTTGAAATGTTGAAGACAACAATGGAGACGTTATGAAACGAACAGTTGTCCAGGACCTGTATTAGACTAGCTGACAGATCAAGATGCTGCAAAGCAGGAAGATTGTGGAAACAATGTCGCGGAACGGAAGTTATTGGGTTGTTGCTTATGTTCAGCATTTGAAGAGAAATCATATTGGAAAATGCACCACTTCGGATGATGCTTATGTTGTTTTTTGACAGGTCAATACTGCGTAGATTAACAGCGTCTTGAAACATTCTTTTATCAACTTCCACCAGTGAGTTGTTTGAAATGTCAAGAAATAACAGTAGCGCGCAGCTTTCCAATGTTGCATTTGATATGCGGTTATCTTTTAAAATGAGACTTCTTACCATATCTCTTCCTATTATATAAGGAACTTCAGTTAATAATCGACTCTGATTAAAATACTGTGACCTCTGCAATAGTGCCCCAGTGCAGATTACCGAGAACCCGTCACAAAAACACACAGCAGGACACTGAAAACCATAGAATGCTTCATCATCTCGCAGTTTACATTGAGGGATTCCGTCACGCACCTGTCTCTGGGGCAAACAATTGTTCTGTCCTCTACATCTGTACATCCCTGGGCAGGAATAGCTGCTGCAGGCGATTTCGTCGCTCCCATCATGACAGTCTTTGACCCCGTCGCAAACCGACCCGGCAGGTATGCAATATGACGACGGACATTGGTGATATAAATCTTTGGGACATGTGAATTCATGACATAATGGCGATGTACTTGTGCCTAGAAAAGCATATTCTCTACCCATAAAGCTATATTCTCCTATCCAGTGCTGGTTAGAGACGTTTTGTACAAGATGTCTACCATTCCTACAGGTTGATAAGGTGCCATATTTATCTCTTTTGTAAAAGCAAGACGCGTTGCCATAGAACACCTGAGTATTTCTGTAAATTCCTCTGCTTGATGGAGGCTCACCAAGAAAAAATACCTTTTCTTTATAAGTGTATTTTTCGCAGATGTAGTTTCGACACGTCCACGAGTCGTAATCACCCCCCTCGCACTGCTCAAGCGATGGTGCTTGTGATGTCAACTCATCTTCTTCGAAAGGCCCTAGACAGTCAACCACGCCATCATGTTTCTGTGAATACGGGATGAATGTATCAGCAAAACAAGAATAGAATTTACTCCTGTAGATATTTGCACACTGTGTTTCATCTGACCCGTCCTTACACTGGTGTATTAAGTCGCATCTTTCGTTCATTTGAATGCATTCTCCGCTGCTACAGCGAAACTGGTGTGCTTTACAAGGTGGATAGATACAACCTATTTCGTCCAAGTTGTCCAAGCAATCAGTCACTTTGTCACAAAATCGGGATAAATGAAGCTTCTGTCCATTTTTACAACGCCCAAAATAAAGTAGATGACAGGTGACATTTTCGTCGCTTCCGTCTAGGCAATCTTTTCGTCCGTCACACCTAGAATCTATGGAAACACAGGTCCCGTCTCCGCATTCAAACTGGAAATCAGAACAGGTTCCATTGTTGGTCTTTTTTGATGACACGCGGCGGTCACTGCTTTCGTTGGCGTGTCTTGGGTATTCACATATCACAGTGGCTGTATGGAATTCTTGCGGGCATGGAATCATGATCCAGTTGGACGAGTAGTGTGGATTGGTGACAATCATAGCTGCACATGATATACCATGGTCATAAACAGGATGCTTTATGTTGAGAAGATTTGACCTCGACATGAATGCAAAATCGTTGTGAACATTTTGTGAATATTTAGCCGCGGTTCGAAAGCGCTCCTCTACAAATAATCTGTCATAGTTTGGATGGTACCAGTCCGAAAACACAAGGGGTGTGCTGTCTATCCAGCGGAGTGTGTTCTAAAACAGGTAATAGGATAAAAATATACCTTTATATACTAATACACGGAAATATTGCTCCTTGGATCTGAACGTTTATGATGCCTAGCGCAATACTAAAACCTAAAACTCAATTCTGAAAAGTTCAGCTTTCTATGTATCGCCAATGAAATAACAATTTTTTCAATTGCCTTCCAGCTAGATTGACTTAGATACATCCCATCCAACTGTTGTCTCGCAAAACATTAGTTTCTTCAAGTTTTTGAAATAAAACCCATGACACCAATATCGTTTGCTAGTTACTTTTTGCTGCTGCATGGCTGTATGTTTAGATAATTATGAATTTCTTACCTGTTTTTCTCGTCTTAGGCCCAAGAACAGAAGGAACCGATGTTTGATATATATCTCCGAAAACCAGATCTCATCAATTACAGTTTGATTCAAAACGACCTTTAAAGTGATATCGTCCAAGGCGGTCGGCAGTTCGCCTCCACTGGCCAGACACAGTTCACGTGATCTCAACCAGGTAAGGGGAGGACTTGCGTCTTCGGACTGTGAATCAAATGTAAGTAATTTATAGCATTTTCCAAAGATACATGACGTTCCTCTACTGTTATGGATATCTCCTACTAATCTGTCAGAGACGTTAACGTAGCTCTCTAGCTTGTAACGAAGTCGAAGATCTGGATAGTCGTGAGGGGACGAATCAGCGGGAAGAGGTTCTAAGACAATACAGACCCTCCAGGCACTGAGTGTGTTCCAGGTGTATCCGATAAAGCCATTTTTGTATCTAGTGTTTTTCACGGTAAAAGTCGGTGTGATAAAGAGTATGCGATCGTTGGAAGTTTCGTTATGACTGACCACTGACGTATGCGAGTAATATTCCTCTATTTTAAGTTTCAGTTCATTAAATGAATTAAATGAGTAAACACAGCGCTGAATTCTAAGTTTGAGAGAATAAAAGCATGATTCGCAATACTGGTCCTTTTTTATTGTTATTGTATATGTGATTCCGGTATATTGTCGTCTACAAAACCCAGGTAATATCCCATTTGATTGAGTAACCGTTTTGTTGCGTGTTCTTTCTTGTCCTTCTTTGAAAACGTTACTCTCTTGATCCACGTTGTTGTCTAGCCACATAAAATAAAAGTAAGAGGTTGAACAAAGAGTTCGAGTTACTAGCAAGTTTCCAGTATATCCATCATTCACTAAAAATATCTTGAACACTTTACCCTCAAATGGATCACTGTATTCATTGGACAAAAACTGACACTTTCTGTCTCCCGGAACTGCATCTCTAAGTTCAAAAGATATCGTCAGTGGAGTATCAAATTTGAAAAACACGTTCCCATGTTTTGGACTCTCCAAATATATGAACATTCTTCCGTCAATATGACAGTCAGATCCGATAGACACGGTCACATAACTTGTTTCAGATAATCCAGAACTTTCATTATGTCCTACCTGGCACGTGTTTTTGCCCTCAAAATACAGTAGTCTACCCCACTGACGGATCTGGCGGTCCATATAGAACACTCTGAATGTTAAGACGCGGTTAGGCATGAAACATGACCCACTGGCATTGTTAAATCGGAAACAGTAGAATGTTACACGCAGTCGACTAAAAGTGATAGTCGCCTTCAATTTCTCCATATCATAGTAGGTGCAACTCGGCCCCATCATAGCTAAGTTATTATTTGAGTCACTGAAGCTAGTTAATACTATTCCAAAGAAAGGGCATCTTTCGCCAACTATCCCGGACGGGATAGCAGAGGGCGAGGTTAAGTCGCGGAAGTTACTTATAAACTCCATATAAATGCTTTCTAAGTCTACCATGAAATTTGGGAAAAGGTCAACATCATGTCGAACTAAGGGTTCAGGAATTAGAGTTAAACTAACTGAAGTGTGGTTACTGAAGTCTGTACAAGATGTGTTCAGGCGAGCAAAAAGATTTCTAGAAGATTGGCATGCTGTCCCGGGCTTATAGTGTGTTACGATAGAAGTGTAGTGAGCAACAAACACCCACGGGGTAGGACCCAGTATGTACCTTTCTTCAGTTAAGTTGAAAAATGCATTCCAACCTATTGTACGGATGGAACCATTTTTCAGTGGGATATGCGTGTCCGTGGGATGCAAAATAATCCTAGATCCTGGGGGTCCTTCGTATACTTGCAATGTATACGGCACAGAGGTGTTGGAATAAGTGCCTGAAAGCACTTCCCAGTGCAGTAAATTCTTCTCGCCAACTCGAGCACTGATATGAACGTGATATTCCACTTTACTGTTGCACTGCGTCGAAATAAGCTCTGTTACTGGATGGAATACGCCTCGGTGTGAAGACAATAATGCGGGTAGTCGAACCTGGTAACAGTCTGAAAATACTGCCTGGTATTCGATGTGAAATCCGGACGATTCCCAATCACTATCTGTAGAAAATTCGACACAGAACTCATTTCCGGCTAGGGTGAGTTCCGTTGGGTTGAGAATTGTAAACTTTCCGCAAAATTTACCGAACAGACGGGATGCATTACATTGCCCTATGAATACGGCAAGATAATCGAATATACAGTTAACGTCTGAATATTCTAGTGAGAAATGGTTTAATCTTAACCTTACCCCGCTACCCTTAGCAATAGTTATCATCCAGCTCTGTCTGTGCGACGGTGGATAAGAACCTTGGCCAAAATTTGGACTTTGAATGATACCGCATATCCCAACTTTGTTCAGAACAGTTGAATTACCCTCTGTACGTGTATTCGTCTGTCCCTCACACGAATCCCAGGCACATTGTTGAATTAACTGCGACGATTTATAATTCGCCAGCGCCGGTGTTTTCAGCGTAATCGTCTTCAAACATTCGCGAAATAATGAGCGCGCATCAGACATTTTCAAGAGGCTAATGCCATCACTTTCTCTGCATACAAAGAAAAGTGAGAAAACTGAAAGGAACATGGACCGCGTCTTTTTGCTCATTCTCATGGCCATGTCTCATAAGCATCTGTCGATGAATGCACACTTGCACGTGCGAAAAAAGCTCCGTTCTGTTTACTTGTGTAACCAGCATATATGGGAGTGGTGCAATCTGATGATTTATCGATTCCAATACATTAATATTTCAATTGTGTGTCCACAATTTACAGCTTCGCGAGTTGGGCATTATAATGTATCTCAGAACTACACTATGACTTGGACATGTACAATGTAAGTGCAGACGTCAGAGGCCTGAGAGGTTTTACTTGGCTGTTGGAAGTGTTGATTTACACCGAACTAGTTTACAACATTTAAAATCTATCAACTAGGCAAATGATACATCAATACAACGCGTCCCATTAGATGATGGATACTCGTCATGTGATGTATTCCCTAGATTAAATGACATCGGAGTGATGCGTAACAATCAATTTATTTTAATGCGTGACATTAAAACAGTATAGTTTATTGGAATAAAACACATGAGTAATCTGACTTATGTAGAAATGTCACAGTATGAACAATACATCATTGCCCATAAAAACTTAATGAGACGACAATGAAGGAGAGTGGTTTCAATTGTCTGGTGTCCACTCTCCCCGTCCCCTTTCACTGTCATAGAACATAATGCTAGATTAGTACGGTTGTGATTGATGGAAAAGGTCGCAGACATCCCTGGACCGGGAGAGAGAGGAGCGCAAATTGTGCTCAGTAATTAATTTTTTTTACAAATTAATACCGTCGCAGTCAGCAAGCCACTATGCTAAAAGTGGTATGGTTAAAATAACCGGTCTTGGTGAAGTATTATTAACTATTAAAAACATAAAATGAATAAATCATTTCGATTCGCTGTTTTTCTTTTTGCAACACCTTTCTGGCAGTGAGGCACTGACTTTACAGGTATATGCTAAACTTCATATCAAAAGCTGCCAGTCTTTGATATTCAGAATCCACTTTAGACTTTCAACTGCGTAAACGTTATATGGTACTCATACCGCCAGATTGGATGGTAGGAAATAAGATGCACGAGCAAAAAGAACCGAGTAGGATCGACAGGTTACGAACAATAAATCCATAGAAAATTAATGAGTCGTCGTTAATAGAAAGTGTACAATCGGGGTGTCTTCCGTACCAACCCTCTTTCACTGTCATAGACCAAGGTGCTTGATCAGTACCAGCACGCAGAAAACTCTATCTAAGAGAGACAGAGAGTTTAAATTGAGACATCAATCAACATGGTATTATTTCAGCGTCCACATTAAGGGAGATAAAAAATCCTGAGTATGTTTATCTTAACAACACTGGATGCTCTGTCAGTTATCTGCTTTAACAGGGGAAAATATAAAAAACTATCAAGGGTTTTAGATAATTTAATTTCACGATGACGGTAACTCCAAGATTTACCGGTAGGGTTACTATACATTGTCTTTTCTTTCCAAGCAATTTACACAGGGATGAAGGTCAGATTATCACGTCGACAATGGGGCATGGAATTATGCACATTTCGATTAACGGTGTTGGTGGAATTTTGTTACCCTCTACTAGGGCGACAGATTGATTTTTCACAGATATTCACAGATATGTCTCTAGAGAAATAGTCATTTGGCTGTGTTTTCCCGTTTTTCCCTATAGGCCTACAATCTGCCACCTTGGTAGAGGTTAGAATTTTGTACTGTTAACATTATGTTTCGCATATTATATTTTGAAATAAATTTTCTTATGCCGCTTAAAATCCATGTATTTCTTCGCTATATCACTCATACACCCAGTTTGGATGCAAACCATCCACATTGCACATCATCCTATCAGACAGTCGGCGTAAGAAACGACACAAGTATACGGAAAGATAGAAAGATTCTATTTCATTTATGTATTTATATTTCTGACTGAGAACGCCGCATTTTGATTTACAACATAACTGTGAGTCTTCCCACAAATGGAAATACGCTAATTGCGACATGCAAAACGATATTATAAATGCATTTTAAGTGTTGTGGAGAGGCGTTAAGTGCACCCGCATTGCACTTTTGCAAGTCACCTAGTGATGAGAATAAAATAAGAATAAAATCGAGTTCTCTATAATTTATTACTGAATTTGTCAACTGCTAAAAACAGCTAATACCTGTATTTTGGCGTTTGTCTCAACATGATTGTGACGTCCACCACAGAATTGATGAAAATGTGCTAGATGTGACAAGATGTTAGCCGCTGGATAAACGAATCTTTAACCATTTACTTCGCTAAAAAAACAGTGTTGAAGGGACTTTAATGCACATGTATTTGCACCTTTGTTCCTCATCTGATGTGAATTGGCTCTTTTATATTTCCATTCTCTCTGAAGTAAACGGCGATATTGTGCATTCATGTATCGCTGTGAGCACTATTTAATATGTCTGCACTCTACTTCTACCATTAATGGTAATGGTAATGTCCACCAAGAGAGGATGAAACGCATTTTTTTATATGCCCAAGGTACTAGTACAGGCACAGACAGACTTTTTTTTGATAAACTTGATCTTTGAAAAGAAAAGTACAAACTAATACTGAATTGAGACACCAGACCCTGGTGAAAAACTGTCGTATCAAGAGTAAAAAGCCTTTCTGTTGTACATGTAAGATGGCTTTTTAACTTATTTTTATGTTGCCATAGAAATAAATAATAATAGAATGTGTATCACTAGGATCTAATATTTAAGTATTTTAATTTTATTCCTATTTGCATGTTTTTTTTATTGCTATATAATTTTTTTTTGCATATGTAATTGTACAAAATGTAATTTTAGCCAAAGATAAATATTTTCATAGGGTGACCAGGTTGAATAATGAGGTCATCAAGTCAAATTTAGTGTACTACACTGGGAGTGGGGTTCGGGGGTTGCCCAATTTAGCTAGTCAAAATTCTGATTTCAAGAGGGGAATATTGGTGTGATATATTTTTCAGAAACTGAAGGGTATCCGCCCCTGGTACAGTATGACCAGTAGGGTAAACTTGTGTGATTTAAATAATTATATATTGTTGAATGATGATTTTTAATTTAAAGTGATTTAACAATTGATTTATCAAGTCTAAACTGGTTAATCTCTCAAATCATACAGGTGTCTTCTATTTTTAAATGGTAACATGCTTAAAAGTTTATCTACTTTGAATAAATTAATCAATAACATGAACTTGTAGAAAGTTGTATAACATTGCTCTTTTTTATTCATATAGTATACAAAAATGTACTGAAACCAGATACATGGACAAAACAATGTAGATCTTTCTGGAAAAGAAAACTGCAAAAATGTTAAGCAGACCAAATTGTCACAGTGCATGCTTCATAAATACTTATTAAGATACAGTAAAGTGTTTTCGGAATTAGAGTGCTATTCTGATTCTTTTTATTTCTATTACAGTCCCACCTTTTGCTGACCAGATCTCCCTAACCCAGCTTTTAAAAGGAGGGTCCCATTGGGAATTGTTGTTACGTACCATGGAAACCATTTATTATTCCCCCTCCCCTTTCGAGATTCCTGAAATATTATTATTAAAATTCATATTATTTAGCTTGCTCCATAAAGAACCCAAATCTATCATATGTGAATGCAGCTTTTTATTCTTCATCATTCGTCACACAATGTCCTTATTCTAAGTGACTTGTGATTTTCAATGCAAATTTCTTGCGATTTCAATAGGATATGAATACGGTTGGGACCCCTGAAATAAAGAGATATATGGGGATTACTTACATTATGAAAACAGATGTCTGTAACATTTGCTGCCAAAACTGGCCAACAATACAGGGGCCAGGTGAAAGCAACCAGTGTCCAGATATTTAAAGTGGTGAAAACCAATAAAATTGCCCCTTAAGCTTCTTTATTTTTAATAATAATAATAACAATAATAATTTATTTCTAAAAACCTCACTACATGTCTCGGCACTGCTTACGTATTAAATCTAAAACTACCCCTACCAGTACAAATATTTATTTAAAAGAAATACATAAGCAACAATTTTAATAACTATCATTAGTGTCATAAAGAGAAACAATCAATTGGTTGGTAAAATTTGATAATAAATTTGATTCTGGGATTTCAAAACTTTTTTCCATTTGTTATTAGTCTTTTGCATATTTTTGCTTTCACAATTTAAAGTTGCCTGCTTGACCTAAGTATTCTGATGGGATTTGCTAGCTTTATAATATTATACTGATAAAATGGACAGTGGCCCTTTACAGCTATCAAAGTCATGGGTAGCATTTTGTAAACTATTCTTTGAGATACAGGCAACCAATGGAGATCACTCAGGACTGGTGTAATGTTATCAGACTTGCAAGTTTTATGTAAGAGATGTGCAGCTGAATTTGAATAGGCCGATTTTTTTCACATTTGATTGTTAGGTATATCAACCAAGAAGATACTGCAGCAATCAAGTCTCTAAGTCACAAAAACATGGACGAGTTGCTCTGTTTGCTTATTATCAATAACATTAGTTCTAAATATCTGTTGCAGGTTTAAATAAGATGATGTACACAGTTTGTTCATGTTTGTTGTTAAAGTTACACCCAACTTTCAAACTTTTGTGCTTGTTTTAATAACAGGATATCCACCTTTGATACTATCTAGTGTGGTGCTGTCTTCGAAAACCAATTAATTCACTGAAGACTATAAATAATTTAACTTGAGCCAGGATATGAGTTCATGCACACAAGCCTTGATGGTTGCTTTTTTATCACAAGGATTTTCTCACAACATATATCTAAGAACCATCTGTATATAACATTAAATTGAAATGATATCTAATTTTTTTGTTGATTTGCCATGGAATTCTGGGAAAAATTTTTTAAACATTCAGAATTATAGAAAAAAGAATCACACAGAAAATGACCACAACAATAGTACTGTAACAAGCATCTGCACTTAATTCAAACGTCAGAAAAAAAATTAACGTGAATGCATTGCCCCAAGAGATTTCCATTTTCCATCAACATTATAAATAAATAAAATTTTACCAGGTATAAAACCTCAAAAAGGATTTTAATATATATTTCTTTTGTTAAACAATGTATAAATAAAGAAAAACTTCAAAACAAGCTAGTAGTTGCTTCAAGCTGGGAAAGAGCTAAAAAAGATCACAGTCAATTTTGAGATTTAAAAAGCTGGTGTCTTAATATACATTTACTCAAAATCAGAATATCCACACAATATATTAGTAAGCTCAGAATAAGGAATGTTGTCCCCTATTTCCTCACCAATATCAACCTTGATGTGAAATTTTGTTCAATCATACTTGAAATGTGCTATGAGAACAGAAGCACGAAAGAGTTAAAAGCAATGATCACTTCCAACTTACTCAACTTTTCCAAGCTGAGTAGATGAGCATTGTGATGTATATTTTTAGAGTTTTTTGCACAGTGGTGACAATGTCATGGTCATGATTGGTGGGTATAATGTTACAGAAAATCTCGATCCCATGCCAGTTTGGTTTATGTACCTTTTTTGCATCAAAATCCAGCACTGTCCTTTGAAGTTTTGTGTCAGAAACCAAGAATCAGGGGCAAAGTGTTATTCCGTCTCATTTACTTCACCCTTCATCCTCTAGTTTAGGAAACCCAGCCACAGGCAGCACTCCAATCTTCAAATAATGTGGGCCACAGTACTCCTTCTCCTCAAACTGGTTAGTCTCAAAGTCATACTTGAACAAATACCTTTCGAAAGAGGTCCCCCCAATAATGTACAATTTATGACGAAACACAGTCACTGACCGCTGGAAATGTCCAAATTCTTCGGGAGTGGGCGTTAACTCTGTCCATTGGTCTGTCATAATATCATAAACTTCATTAATGAAGCAGTCGCGCATGTTCCAGCCATCCTCGCTACTGTACCCTCCGAATACATACAGTTTGTTGTTATACAGAGACATACTGTGGCCCTGACGAGTGTGTAACATTGGGGCTTTACTCTCCCAGCTTATATTGGTTGGATAAAACACAGACATGTGACTGACTGGCACGGAGTCCAGGGGATTGTCAGAGATGCCGCCGCTAACAAAAATGCAACCATCCTTCACAGCAGCTGCAATATCAAAACAAGGAACAGGTAGCTTTGGCAGGCTGATCCATTGGTTCTCTTCAGGGTCGTACCTTTGGGAATGTAAAAAAAAGTTTCTATAGATGTACTGCATAAATGTGTAAACAGAGAACTATCAGTAAACCATCGCAGTGTACATACATATTTAGCATGTATGGTTTACAATTAAAACACTTATAAAAACACACTTGTGCATGTACTGTATATCCACATATCCACCAAAACACACACATGCGCAACAACAAGCACACATACTAGTACAGGTACATGTATACTAATGCACAAACACACACAACCACACTTATAAACACATAACATATGCACATGCACACCAACACACAGCATATACACATGCTACCACACAACAGCCACATGCAGGCACAAACAGCCAAATGTACATTAAAACATCTGAACACATACACAGCTTGACACTAATATTCATGTGTGAACCGATAATAAATATAAGGGCACTTCACAGAAACACACACCTTTCCACAGTGTCTAGTAACAACTCCTGGTCCTGTTCTGTGTGGTCCACACCACCTATAGCATACAAATACCGGCCATCATTGACCAGCGCAAAGTTCACACGGTTATCTTGCATTGGAGCGCACTCAATCCACACCTGCCACCTAGGGTCCAGGCGATACATCACATTGGTGCTGCAGTAGCTTCGACCATAACCACCAGCGGCAAATGCAAAGTCTCCCATAAATGTCACACTGGCATATTCCAGAACCAAACTGAGGCTGCTAGTGGATAATGGCTGCTCACACATACCAGGTATACCTAAAGTAATGGAGAGAAGATTTTACTTTGATAAAAAAATGGTTTCCATAAGGGTCCATGAGCTCTTACTGAAAATAGGCCTAGGCAGTACATTCACAAACTCATGGCCAGCAAGAGATGTATAAGAGGTTCAAATCTGGTGGTCCCTTGCTTATTTGTTCCCTTGTTATGAACTCACTGACATACTGTAACCCTACTGCTTCTAATTAGTTTAATTAGTAGTAAATTCAATAAAATTTCTCATATTTGTTTGCCTGAGCATAGAATAATGTACGTAAAATAAACAAGTGACAAAACATCAGTGCACAAAACATCAGTGAAAACTTCGACAAATTTCTAGGTGCATCTTCTAATGAAAAGAGCATATCAATTTTACTAGAAGATAAATAATTACTACTAGTATTATATATAATATCTAAGGGTGTTTTTTGAAGATTTTTGTCTTTACATGAAGGAGATACCTGGTACTTTGAACTGTATACTCTCTGCATCATCAACAGCTGAGATCATGGAGACCAGTGGCTGCGCCCCGCGGACGCGGGTCCGTTCTGATGCCACGAGACACTGACTGTATGGGTTGGCCTGGTATTCCTTTGCCTCTGTAACCAAGGCCTCAATCCCAGGGTATGCAAGCAAATCTTCACGGATTTCCTCAAGTTGCTGGGAATTCAAACAAGGAAATCGAATCAAGCCTACAATTTCCTCCAGGTGTTTCAACCGATCCGAGTTATGGTCTAACCAATCCAAGACCGTCTTGAGGATATACCCCTCAGGCGCGGCAATGAAGTGATCACTGGCTAGTATTTTGTAAAGCAGTTCATACTGGATCAATTTGAAATTTGGTTCTTCAGATAAAGGAATGAAACTCTGTCCTATATACTCGAATATATCAGGGTTCAGGTCGTCCAGAGCATACCTGTCCATCAAGTCCAACACTAAACCATAGTTTTCTATACTGAGATGATAGATCAGGTAGTAGCAGCACAGTTCTGACAACCATCCAACCTGAAATATTGGAATATATTAAATTTACTATATGTATATAGTTCACATATGCAGGCTTATCTCAGCTTTTTAGTCTCATACATGTCCATCAAGGTGAACAATTTTGTCTCTCTAGTTCCATTACTGGTGTTGCTTAAAAACAAATTTAACATTAATTTGTCTACAGTGTTTTAAGATGACAGCAAATAATGACAGTACACTTCTTACTTTTTCAGGCAACTATGGAAGTACTAAGTAATAGGAGTAGTACTAGTATGTTTAAATAGCCATTTAGGATAAATGTTCAATCTAATGTTTTCTTAAACATACATAAAGTTTATGAGGAGATTCTTATTTCTTAAATAATCTATTTAACCTGAAAGAACTGAGAAGCTTCAATGACATCCTGAATCTTTTCAGCGTCTAGAGACACATGGCCATGGTAAAAGTATTCCAGCATGGCTGCAAAGCCTATAGGACTGATCTCGAACAGTTCAATGTCTTTCATTTGCTTCTCCTGCATGTCATGACTGAACATGGCAGAAAAATAATCACTGGCTTCAGATAATATGTCACGATGTGCACTGAAGGTTTTATCTCCAACTGTTAGTTTAACATCACAGTTGTAGTCATACATTCTTGCAGACACTTTCTTGTAGTTCTTGTTAACGAATCTGTGCTTGCCTTCTGAGAGTTTCAAAACCTGAAGACTGTCAGTGAAAGAGCTGGGGTCCATCGAGGTATCATGCATTTTTTTTGTTAAATTCTGCTACAAAGCCCTGCAATACAAAACAATATACACTGCAGAATATACACATGAACATTAACAGTGAATTTTATCATAACTGGATGTCCACAAATCCATGTACAATATCAGTCAGGAGAGAGAGAGAGAGAGATTTCTGACTTGAGCACACCTTATTTATGCATATAATAGTCGAATGCTTTTAATAGATTCTCAACAAGGGTGACTGCTACAGCACGGGGAGTGTACTTATGATAATGTTAAAAAGGTGTGTTTTACACGTACAGGTACACGCACGCTCGGCTGTCACCTTGATTGGATAGTAAACGATTGTCGTAAAATCGCTAAATGATATTAAAACCGGGTGCATAAACTTGAAAACCACCTACAACAACCTTGGACTGCCACATTAATCCAATACAATGCAAACATAAACTATAACAAGTGGTTAAAGCCTTCAAACCGAATGTCGTAAAGTCCCCATATACCTCCATAGAGACAATAAAATAGAATGAGCTTCTGAAACAAACCTGATCCAGTTCCAACAGAATAATCGAAATAAAATACTGCCGGGCATCGGAGCGGCCTAAAACTTGGCACGCTTACCGCTAATACTGCAGGCTACATCATCCCGTCGCTCGTTTGTAAATTCCGTGCATGGCATACGCACAATCAAACCGTAAAAAACAAATTCTCGGGGTGTCGTTGGCTAGGTCCACTCAACAATCCAATTCAGGAAATGACGTAACCGCAGAGGTCGCATTGTCCAATGGCATGGCTTCTTTTTCGTAATGGTAGGTTAGAGTGGACCTGGCCAACGACACCCCGAGAATTTGTTTTTTACGGTTTGATTGTGCGTATGCCATGCACGGAATTTACAAACGAGCGACGGGATGATGTAGCCTGCAGTATTAGCGGTAAGCGTGCCAAGTTTTAGGCCGCTCCGATGCCCGGCAGTATTTTATTTCGATTATTCTGTTGGAACTGGATCAGGTTTGTTTCAGAAGCTCATTCTATTTTATTGTCTCTATGGAGGTATATGGGGACTTTACGACATTCGGTTTGAAGGCTTTAACCACTTGTTATAGTTTAT
>NW_019775855.1:152428-167791 GCF_001039355.2 Lingula anatina
TACATCCATATTATTTTGTGTACTCTCAGGTGCCTGCTACAACTGTAACAAGAGTGGGCATATCATGCGTGACTGCCCAGAGGAGCAGGGAAATAAGAGCTGTTACCGCTGCAACAAGGAAGGGCACATTGCACGGGACTGCCCCGAGGAAGCTGTCAAAACTTGCTATCGTTGTAACAAGGAAGGTCACCTGGCTCGCGATTGTCCCGACTCCCTGGAGTTTGGTGGTGGGAGAGAGTGTTATAATTGTGGAGAGAGTGGTCATCTGGCCCGAGACTGCCCAAATAATACAGATGGAGGTAGACGTGGTGGTGGAAGGAGAGGCGACAGAAGTAGTGAAACTTGCCACAAGTGAGATTATGTTTTTATTTGTATAGTTGTACCCTCTTTCTGGAGTAATATGATAGATTGTTATTTTTTAAAGTTTCTGCTACTTTATCCTGGCTGTATAGTTTGAGTGCTTGTAAACCAAGACCACAGTAAGTGTTAATTATAATATGGTCTTAAGCCTGACCCAGCCACAAACCCACAGTTTTGCCCACTGGAAGTAAACTCAATATTGTTGTCCTGACTGACAATACATGTTCTCTATTCTCAACAGTGTCGCTCAACACTGCTGCCGTTTCATAAAGTAGTTCAAGTTGTTCAGAAATTTCTTAAAAGATTCATAAAACAAAAGACAAAGACCAAGTATGGAGCTCAAGATTGGTTCTATTGAATCATGTTATAATGACATATGTTTTGTTAGGATATTGGGAACAAAGCAATTTATCAGTTATGTTATATTAACAGGTGTGGTGAAGCTGGTCACTATGCTAGGGACTGTCCAGAAGCCAAGAAGGATGTCCAGTGTCGCAAGTGTGATGGCTTTGGTCACTTTGCTCGTGAATGCACTGCAGAAGTGTAGATGGAGGCACAATGCCTAGGCAACTAGATGGAATTGAAACTAATGTTGATGGAGTGATAAGATATTTAAGCTATCTGACCTTGGTATTTGTTGTTCTGTTGTTACGAAGCTATTATACTTTTATAAGTATGGTTGATTTGCATGTTCAGTCCTTGCATAGAATGGGGTGGGTCTCATTTGCTTGTTTTTAATTTTAGAAGTATATTGTTTTTAATCCTTTTTGTGCTTGTATTCAATCACTCTTTAGATCAGTTTGTTAGAAAGAATTAAACAATATATTGCTTATATTGTTTAACTAATATGATATCATAGTTATTTATTTGAGCAAAGATTGCTTTCATATTGCAGCTTGTCATAATTTTGTACAGAATTATTCAAATGGCACTTTTTGAATTTCACTCTTTTTGATAAAGAGGTGAAAGATACAGGTAGTAGAAAAAGTCCAGTGTATCTTCAGGGTGTTAATTGTAAAGCATAGAAAATTATTTATTTTGGAACCATTTTGTTTACCCTCAATATATACACAATATCACTAGTTATAAATGACATTTTTTCAGTGTACACTAAGGGTGGGGTTATTTGTTATATGACCACTTTCGTAGCTGTAAATATGAATGAATGTGAAGTTGAATTTTGAATCAAAATATATACTTTCCCCAGTGGCCTAGTAAGTAAAGCAGTACAGTTGGGACTTGGGATGGAAGGCAGCCTGCATCACTTCCATTACATGCAGTGAAATGGAAATGTTTGTTTGCACTGTTGTAAGTTTACAATATGCTGTACTAATTTTGCAGTTGTGAGAAGTAAGTGGTGGGGAAAAATTCTAAGGCAGCCATTCTGCATTTTGCTAAATGCATCATTTTTATTTGTAAATTTTTTATCAAGCCATTTAAGATACTAACGTGTAAGTTATTTAAAGATTTGTTGCTTTGTGGGGTTGACATTTCTTATGAACTAAAATAGATTTTCTGGATAACATTTATCTGATTGAAAAGAGAAAATAGGAAAAAAATCTGAATTTCAAATGATTGGTTTACATTTCTATATTGCATTGATAAGTATTGTAACATCAAAACAGAAAAGAAAGTATTTGTTTATGATAAGTGTCAACAACACAAATTTAGCCATTAAGCTTGGAAAGCTGGTGTTTGGAGGTGGCAGTGTATAAGTAAGGTGATTTCAGGACCTTCCTCAAGGCTGCCCCATGGTATCTTCTTGATCAGGGCAGATTTTTCAAAGTTTACAAACCTTTTAATTTAAAGTGAGAGGAAGAAATTAGCATGACGGTTTGACACTTGTTAAGAATCTAAATTGTAAGAACCATGTTGAAGTTGGCATTTCTTGTGGGATTCATTGTTCACCTCATTTGCAAGACAAACCATTGAATGAAAACATAATGTCAAACATTTAAAGCCTTCTTGGGTGCAGAAAGAAACTGCCAAATTGTCTGATGCCTGAAAATTCATAGCTAACTCAATGCTTTGACATGTATGCTCAGTTGACAAGTGTAAAGATCTGTGAGCTTTTGAGAATATGACTTTGAGAAGGGGAGGATGAGGGTGTCACAAGTTTGGGGATGTTAGAGGAAGTAAAGGTAGGCATATTTTTTTGTATGAAGTTTGGTTTATATTCATAATCATAATCCTTATTTATTGTACCACCAGCGTTAGCGCTGGCGGTACACATGGTTTCGGTCTCGTCCGGATCGTTCCGCCGGCTCCGCCNTGATAAAGAGACTGAATATGGCCAATTTAAAAACTTAAAAATTTTATTTAAGTTTATAAAATGGCAGTAATTTATTATTAATACAAGAATTGGAATTTTAAAATTCTCTTTGAAGTAGTCACCTGGAGAGGTGCTGAACAGCAATTGGGCTCTTTTTGCTAGATGTTGTCCCTCTGGTGTCCAGCATGTCAGCAGGATGAGGACAATATTGATCGGAAATGGTGATTTTTATAACAATAAATTTTTTACAAATATTTTTGTCTTGTTATTTATTCCAGTGACACAACATGAAGATCCATTTGGCATTTTAATTCTTATTAATCAAAAATTCAAACAATTTCTCTGAATTATATTTCCAAGTAATGTGGATGATAAAATTCTTTATAAATGTGGAATTAATCGCACTTAAAAACCCACTTATGTTAAAATTGCATTAAAAGAATAAACCAATTCTGTCCACAAATTACTTCACTTATGTAAGTGGTAGTAAATTCAATTTTACCTTACATGGATCTATTACTTGACTAACAATGTCTTGGTCATATGAGATGATCACAGATGGAAACACCTCCATGTCTGCCATCTCAACTTAAGGGATTTATAGCAGTTAACATAATACTTTCAAAAAATCAATCAGTAAGTTGAAGACATTCAGTGTCTCTCCTCACAGACATGCGTCTTATTCTTTGCCATACACTTCCATGAGGGTGGAGGTATCAGGTTTGCCTTTATAACAGATTTGTATGTCCATAAGTGATTATTATGCTCAAGGCCACATTTATATTCATCTACAATACATAGCATTCAAGGACGTCCTCTGTTCTGTTACAAGGTGTCATTTTGCTGAAGGCATTGCTGATCCAGCGCCTATCCATTCTTAGATTTTTGTGTGAAACTAATGCTGGCGAATTTCACTGCATTTTACCGAGTACGTTTTTCCTTTCCTTAATGTCTCGTTCCCACTGTTTTCTGGTCATTGTGTATATTCGCATGGCAGCTTGAGCATCCTGAACCTGAAATACAAACTCATTCCTTGAAATTTCTAACATAAAGCAATCTTATAATTAAGTAACATCAAACCAGCTCTTTAAAGTTTAAAATTATAATGAAAATATATTGTATTCCCAATGGATTCTAAAGGTTGACTGTGTACTGAGGCACAGTCCAGGTTGAACTACAACATTACTCCTTACCGAATTGTGTTCCCCTTCTTGCACTTTGACACCTAACAGCTTGTCGGTCAGCTTCTTAAGAGAGGGCGTCTTCCCATTAAAGAGTTTTCTGAAGGGTTTGTACCTGGAGGTGTCCCTGATTTGCTTCTTAGGATGATCTAAGTAGAGCACCTGAAGTAAGAGAACAAAGTTAACTACTACATCTGGATAGGTTCAATGTCTTATCAACTTAATAATACTAGTGTACAATTACCGTGATTTATATTTAAGGTGTGATCATTTTCATGCTTATTAACATAAAGCTGCACAAGCTTTACAACAGACAAAAGGTTAGACATTACTTAATGACTGATTATCAACCTGGTACAATTTATAATTGTGAGTAATTCATTTTTTAAAAAACTGAGTACTTGAACATCACCAGTATTACACATGTTATAGGTACTTTGCATGGTGATATTGCAGTTGTCGTAAGTTACCTTGAAATCATTCATAATGGCATGGCCAACTACCACTCGACCTTTGAGGATTTTGCCAACATCTTCTTGAACTGATTTAAAGTCTTCTCCTGTAATAGAAAGAACAACTTTTCAAGAGGAAATAAATTTTAAAGGTTAACAGATCAGATGGTGAATTAAATCATAGATGCGATTTTTCTGGGATTTTTTTTCCTTGGGGGGGGGGGGGGATTTCCATTTTTTTTAAACTTCATTTTCTTAAATTTCTTTTTTTTAAGTTCATTTTTTACATTTTCTGGGATAAAAGCTCAACATTTTCATTTTTCAGCCCCCCCCCCTCACACACAAACACACACACACACACACAAAGCACATCCCTGTTAAATNGGGGGGGGGGGGGGATTTCCATTTTTTTTAAACTTCATTTTCTTAAATTTCTTTTTTTTAAGTTCATTTTTTACATTTTCTGGGATAAAAGCTCAACATTTTCAATTTTCAGCCCCCCCCCCTCACACACAAACACACACACACACACAAAGCACATCCCTGTTAAATTGAAATAAATAACACAGGTCTTAAAAAAAGCATCTTTAAAAACAAGACATGGACCTGTAAGTATGAATACACATCCTCAAATGTAATCACAAACAATTACCCTGCTGAAGTAAATCTTCCTTCCTGATCCCACTCACTGCCGTCCTGTAGTCCGTCACTTCCTCAGTTGGGGTGACGTATTTGTCTAGTACGCACTGTCCATACTGGTTCACAATGGACACTCTGGCCAGTATACTGTCCTTGCCCCCAGCTCCAACACCCACCATCTCACAGTCCATAGCCAGCACTTTGGTCAGCCTGACACAGATACAGATACAGGAGTCATAAAATTAAGGCTTCTTTTGCTTTTCTGATGATCATCATTACACTGTCTACACTGGTTGACAGTGGACACTGGTCATAGCCTCCCTGACTGTCCTAACACCGACCACTTCACACTTCATGACTTAACCTTGATCAAGATGAATTTCTGAATGCTGAGGAATCAGCACTTTGGGAAAATGGACAGGTTAATTTTATGAAAGCTGAGATATTTAATTCTTTATATACTTTCGTGTATAGGCTTCAAAAACTAATGCCAAATAACTTGCACATATTAATCATAAATTGGCAAAATTATACATTATTCATGTATATTGATAGAAACCTGTAAATTTAGCTACTGGTAAGATATTAAGCATGAGCCCAAGGATAAGAGTAATATATCTATGTCATAAATTATATGGTTATTACTTTTTTTCAAAACTTTTTCTTTTTTCTTTTCATCATTTTCATTACACAAGGTTAAGTTGTAAGAGATACTGACCCTTGGTACGACTCTGGCTTTACAAGAGGATCAATTTTACTGCTGCTGCTTACTTTTCCCCTGTTTGCCTCCAGGAAGATTTCATCCACATCATCAAACCATATGTCTGGTTCCCTAAAACAATATCATCCCATAATTGTTATACACAATAGCAATGGTTAACTCTTTCTCTGTTGAAGAATAATTTGTAGAAAAACTGCTGGATAGTTGAAACTGAAGGCATATTGGAAATATCAGAAAATAAAAAGTACAAACAGAAAAGCCCTTAAATCCTTTAAATCTGAAATTTCATGAATAGTTATCCAAACAGAAATTCTCCAATATAATTCACCCTGTAAATAACCACATTTGTGAGTTTAAAAATATCTATACTATTGTACTAAATCATACTTATTGCTGGACTGTTCCTGTCCTTCTTGTCCCATTTCTCTGTCTCCCTTTGTGTGTCTTTTTCCAAATTTATTTTTCTTTTTTCTATTTGGATCATTCTTCTTTTCAACTTCTAATTTCTAGGAAAAAACAAACATTATGTGTTAATCATTATCTTATATCAATGTCCAAAATGAACATCTGAAAAAAATGCAGATGACATTTTACATCAGGTTAGTGATCTATAGCTAGATCAATGGATGTCACTATAAATTTTAGAAATCTTCAGAGTTAAATAATAATATTCCCAGACTGAATGTTGAATTTGATGCTTACTGCTACTAACTGTTTCCAATTTGCAGATGCCTGGTGTGCCTTTTTGGGAACTCTGCTGACTGGCTGAATTAATTTTGTCTCTTTAACCTCTTCCGTTTCCCTTCTTTTCTTCTTCCATTTCATCCTTCTGTGTTTTAGTTTTCTTTTCAAATGTACATTAGTCCCTGCCTGAACCTTCTTCTGCACATTTTCATTTCCTATGCCTGTATTGTGCTTCACTGAATCACTTGTTAATAAACTGCCTCTTGAATCAGATGTGGCTTTATCACAAGACTGCTGTTTTTTTACATTTGTTTTAAAGGTCTTCTTGTGATTTTTCTTCTTTACATTCATGTGATCTATATGTGATTTGCTGTTAAAAGAACTGTTTTGCCCTTTATTTTCAAACTGCAGGCTAGTCCTCTGTTCTTTCACTTCTATGGAAGTTGGAGTCAACTTTTTAGTCTTGTGAGCATCTTTCAATTTTGATTTTATTTTAGTGGTACTGTTCCCTTTGTTATGGATCTTTTGTCTTTTGGTATTAATTGCATCTGGTTGTTCAGAATGCTTTCTCTTTTTTGGCATTGTGGTCATGATGAAAAGCTAAATAGAAAGAGATAATCTTGGGTTATCATTTAATTACTTATATATGGAAGCACTTAAATTAACATCCAGTCCATCACCTTGAAATCATCTGACCTACTGCAACTGATAAACAGCCATGCAATAAGCTACAACTACAGTTGTACATATAGGATCCAACACATGGTGGATCCTAACCTAAAATTAGGCACTTTGATAACACATTAATAGGAAATGCAAAGGATTTTCCTTTTTTTCAGCACTTAACTACAGCTATTTTTTATTTATTTATTTTTTTTTTGCCTTTGCTATTTAATAACTTATTTTTGCCTTTTATCCACTGCCTTTTCAACACCATTTACTTTTGCAGCAAAAACCAAAATAGCTATAGTTAAGTGCTGACAAGACTAAAATCATCACATTACTGAATTGAGAAAACATACTGACTTGTGTGTATAAATGGGCACACACACACACAGAGAGAGAGAGAGAGAGAGAGAGAGAGAGAGAGAAATTGGTGTTTTAGAAGTACAAGCGTAATTACAGCTCAGCTTACACGATTTCTTAACATAAAACCCCTCTCTCAAATTGAATACAGAAATCCCACACTAAATTGAGTACTATACCAATATCTTGTCCAAATAAGTAAAATAAACACACATTTGATATTAAAAGTCTGCCAGAGCGTGTTTGCCACTGGGCGCAGCCATGTTGTGACGTCGTCGTGGGTTGTCGTTGTGGAGCCACTTCCGGGTCAAGCTCGGGGTCACAAGGGAAGAAAAGTGGAATATAATCACGGCTCTATTACTAAGGTACACAAAGACTGTGCTCAGGTGTAGTGTACTGGTTCATTGCCGAACGAAGACTCTCAAGGGCCGGGGAAGTTTTTTTACTACAGGCAAGTCTGTTAACTGCGTTATTCTATTATCTGTTGTATATAATGTGAGGATATTTTTGAAAGTTTAGATAAAGTTGGGGATTAATTCTGAATAGATTGGAGTGTACCAGTAATAACATGTACATGCAGTGCCCGTAACTAGCTTTCAAACGCGTGTAATGTTAATACTAACAGATCATACATGGTAAATAAGACCTCCTCTCCACTAATACTAAACTTAAATAATGTGTTGGGATTGTATTACGTTTACTCGTACTTTATCAAAGTAATTAAAATTAAGCTGTTGTTAACTTTTTTCATTTGGATGCATGATACATGTACTTAAAAAAAGTAAAAGAAAAAAAAGTGTAACCGAAGTTGGTACATGTATATTTGGTATTACATGTACTTGCTACCAAGTAGTTCAAGTGTTTTGATAAAGTTGACATAAATCTGCTCATGTTCACAGTATGTCTTTTAAAATTAACAGCAGGTACCAGCTAGTACATGCATGTACATGTCTTAATTTGCCAAAATAGCCAAATCTGGCAATTAATTTAGATACTCGTACATTATGATTAACAAGAATGAAAAACAGGAATATTTAACTTGTTATTATATAAAGTATTTTAGTAATGGACTGTTAGATAAATCTGAAAAAAAAAACCCCAGGTAGTAAAACACTTGGGTACATAGTGAGAAAGTGTTACGTTCTTCATATGTGCGGTAGTAAAAATTATTATTTATACTGTTAAAGTGTGTAGCCAGTTTCACACTGTGAAAATAATTTGCCCTTAGAATTATACCTTTTGAGCATCATATACCTTTCATATTTTGTTTTCGTCTTCAAATAATTATTTTGTGAACTTTGTCAAGGCATACAGTATGTAATAGTACATTACCATTGTGAATTTTCTATTTTCATGTGAATTATATTTTAAATGGTGATGATAACAGTGGCTCATCCTCCATTAAAATATCAGTACTAGCATATTACTTTATGGGATTGTGAACTTTTGGTCGATACCCCCCCCCCCCCCCCCTGCCCTAGCCTAGTCTCCAAGTAGAAGTAACCATGTCCATAACTTGAGTGCTTAATAAACAGTGGTTAACAAACAGTCTTGCCAAACAGTCAATAACACATACACATAAGCAGTGACAGGCACAGTGTTTTCATCTTTATATCAAGTCCTTTCTGTTACATGTGCAGGTACATAACTTTTCATTCAATGGTGGTGACATTAAAAAAGTTTTAAACTTTTACAGAATTTCAACACTTTTTCTTTGATCACTAGGGTATACTTTTTGTATCTCCATAAATAAAGACAAAACTATATNGTAACCATGTCCATAACTTGAGTGCTTAATAAACAGTGGTTAACAAACAGTCTTGCCAAACAGTCAATAACACATACACATAAGCAGTGACAGGCACAGTGTTTTCATCTTTATATCAAGTCCTTTCTGTTACATGTGCAGGTACATAACTTTTCATTCAATGGTGGTGACATTAAAAAAGTTTTAAACTTTTACAGAATTTCAACACTTTTTCTTTGATCACTAGGGTATACTTTTTGTATCTCCATAAATAAAGACAAAACTATATTTTCTATATTTTCTTTTCCACTGTTAAAGAGATTTATAACAACTATTCGTATGAGATTCAAATTCCACAGTTAATACATTGTAAACAACACATAGAAAATAATAAATAAAATCCAATCTGTGCTTGCCATTGGACCAAGTGGACCTTTACGGGTGGTTACCCTCTGTAACAATCTTAGGAGATTATTACAAAAACCACACTTCAAAAAAATCAACAATTCAATAACCATTGGAAAGTATGGGGAAATTGTTGTTGACCCCAAGAAAATGCATTTTATGGCACTTTTACCCACCAAAATAAAGAGCTGTCATACCTTTAATTTTTAGTCACCTTAAGTTTATAATGGAGGTGGAGAATATAGTGAATTTCACTTGAATGGTAAAAAAGTGAAAATTCAGATCTTAAAAATGCAATAAGATATAGTAACTTTCTTGACAGTTTTGGATAACATATGCTGTGTTGATTAAGGGGAAATTGCTGAAATTTCATTTGGTTATATAAACGATACATTGCATCAATAGTAGTTGCCATGAAACAAACCCTGTTTGGTGGGGCCTTAAGCTACATTGTATAACACATGGGTGAACAAACCAATCTTCCTGGTTATCTGTACATAAGCCTTGCCAAATACATGTAGTTGAATTTAGTACCAGTAAATATAAACATATACTGAGCATATACATGAATTGTATAGCCTAAAAGAAGCTTGGAAAGCACATGCACTCTTTATGTTTTAACAAGGTGTTAACTGGCAAAATATATATTTATAAAGGAGAGAACTACAGTGTATTTTCACTCCACTGTAATAATGAAGTGTATTTCATACATGTATATTATGCTGTGTGGTCTCTTTTTTGACCATTTGTAATATGAGTCATTAAATTTCTATCATGTCAAAACATAATTTGTCTAAATTTGATAGATCATAATCTTAGAGTCTTAGACTATGTGAACATGTATGTAAAAAGTACAGATAAAATAAATAATTAAATTTCAATAAGATATTACTTTTTTGATTTTTCAGAAGTAACAGTATATCCTTATAGCTGAAATCATTAGGACTGGAAAATATAGCAAAATGGCTTCAAAATATAAGTAAATGATTGTGTCCCATAAGAGATAATGGAATCAAGATTTGGTTCAGAATGAGAGACTCTGGTGTCTGGATGCCATGTCGGTGATCAGTACATCTTCAGTGTCCACTTCCTCCAGTGGGACCTTCACCTCTCAGGCAGGTGCTGGCACTCCAGGGGAACAGAAGGCTGCAGTGCTAAGGGAGTTGCTGATATGGAGAGGAGTAGACTTGAGGAAGGTATATATATATATATATATATATATATATATATATATATATATGTTTTTTCTTTGTTTAATCATTTATTGGTGAGAGAGCAGCAGTCATCCAGAGCAACTACAAACTTGTCATTCACTTCATTGACCTCTCCACAGCTGTGACTTGGTGAAGACATAACTGGCAAGCCTGTCAGTGTCACATAAATTCATGATTTAAAGAAGGGAAAATAAGCTGTTTTAAGCAGAGAAACCAACAATGAAAAGCATTCAAAGCCGAAATAGATGAAGTACTTTTTCAAGATGGATTACGATGAGTGGGACTGAGGGATTACCATAAGAATTTAAAAGAAGTTAAACATATGCTAAGTAGTTCTGTTCAGGAATTCTAGCTCACTTTGTACCATGGTGTATTTTAAGTGGGAAAATTACATAGTGTTCGTAATAAATTGGGGTTGTGCTTCAATGTGAGAGTTTGGAGGGGGAAGAGAGAAGGGGCAAGCATATAATCTGAGTGAAGTGGTGCACAGAGGACAAATGCCTTCATATTCCCAAAACAATTAGAATGCAGATAGTCCAGTATATTTTTTACTGAGTTTACTAGCAATTGCAAGTAATCATGTACACATACCATTTTGATGATTGAATGTAAAAGTTTAAAAACATAAATTCATGATTTAAAGAATGTAAAAGGTTTAAAAATATTTTGTATTCAATTTCAGATAGACTTACCTCCTCTTCCTGTAGTACCAAAGGAAAAACTTAGCATGAGTGAGTTTTACAGCTATTTATTATATTTAATAAAGGCATTTACTTAAATAAGAGAGGATTTTGGTGTAAACAGTTATTAATAAAAAGAGGGTTGGATAAGAATTATTCAATTTTTGAAGTGCTGCAAAAGTTCTGTATTTTCATGATATACCTGTGATTTAGCTCTATTTTGTCTTTAATTTCAGGCGATGCTTGGGACTGTGACAACCAGGCTGTGAGACAGTTAGTAAATGTAGGTATACAATATATATAGTATATACTTGGGACTGTGACAACCAGGCTGTGAGACAGTTAGTGAATGTAGATATACAATATATAGTATATACTTGGGACTGTGACAACCAGGCTGTTAGTTAGTGAATGTAGGTATACAATATATATAGTATATACTTGGGACTGTGACAACCAGGCTGTTAGTTAGTGAATGTAGGTATACAATATATAGTATATACTTGGGACTGTGACAACCAGGCTGTTAGTTAGTGAATGTAGGTATATAATATATATAGTATATACTTGGGACTGTGACAACCAGGCTGTGAGACAGTTAGTAAATGTAGGTATACAATATATAGTACATACTTAGGACTGTGACAACCAGGCTGTGAGACAGTTAGTGAATGTAGGTATACAATATATAGATGATACTTTTCACCAGTAGTTAATGATAATATTTATTATAAATAATGAATATAATAATAAATAATATTCATTATAAAACTGCATTCAGCTGGATTTAAAGTAGTGTGCTAACCAAGACTTATACCCCGTTCACACTACAGTTGCAAAAATGCGCATTTCTATAATCCGAATTTTTCGTGAGGAATTCGATTCGGTATTGCGTTCACACACGCTAAGCGAAACCGAATTACACGTTGAAATTTTCAGGTTTAACTTCCTGTTTTGAACACTCGCGCATGCGCCGCACAGGAAATCTTAAATACCAACAAAAATTTGTGACGACAAATGCAACTCTAAAGACATTCCAGCATTCTTGAGAAGTATAAGATGGCAAAATAAGTTTATTTCCTCATGTTGTAGTGAGTGGTGACCTCCAAATACGTTTGGTGCAATCGCTAAAGTAATAAACAAGCGTTCATAGATACTCCCACTTATCTGCACACATGCGCAGTTAGATCTGTACAGGTGTCGATTCCGGTAAGTTATCCGGATCGCGCTTAGAAATCCACCTCGCTTGCAGGATTTTGAAAATGCGCATTACAAAAATCCTCTTGCGTTCACACTACTGCATTTATTCGAATTGTGACCTAATTCGCAATTTATCCGGATAACTGAGCGTAGTGTGAACGGGGTATTAGTGAAGCCCAGAAGTGACTGTACAGTGCATAGCTTTATAGTAAGTGGAATTTTTTGCTAGGTTAAAACCAAATGAACTCTGACTAAAGCCATGAAGTTGAAGTTATACCAAAATTTAACTATAAAACATAAATATTTAATGCTCTTTGTCTATTTTTAAATAAGTTTTGTGCTTTTATGTAGACAGTTTCTTTGAAAAAGAAAGATGGTAGATTTTCAAGATGTTAATATGGTGAAGGTTAAATTTTGCAGTGAAAAGAAAAAGAAAGATGAAAGTGAACGTCTATAGGTTGAATTTCCATTTTTCTCAAAACCTTTCAAAACTCCTTACTGTGTGGGATGGGCAGCTAAACTAGTTTAAGACTCCTCAAGAAGCCATCTCCTTGGAACCTTTAATCCTGAGCAAGTGGTCTTTTATACCTCATGTTTTTCATCTTTTATTGGAAAATAATGAAAAAGTAAACAAGAAGCCAAGGCAAACATTAGAATCTATCGAATCAGAGTGAAAGACCACCTTGATATTTGATATGTTATGCTTCAAAACATACAAGCGAATGACTAAAGGTTTTATGGCAGCAGTGTTATTGCTATGAATAAATTATGAACAATGGGAATGTTTTATGGAAATTTATTTCAAATTCATCGAGGATGAAATTTTCTTTGATTGAGTTTGATGAATTGATTTGCTTTAGATCCATGTTTGTTTGGTGTTATCAGAGGGACCAGCTGCTGTGCATTATAGAAATCAATAGGGAAACGGGCACTCTTTGAAGTGTGCACATGCATAGTAATGAAAGGGAATGTATTATGCATAAAGCTGTTAAGGTTGAAGTTATTACCTTGGAAATGTCACCTATATCTGGGTAGTAGACAAGGCCTACATATGTGTAGAATGTGAACATTTTGCATTTCATACTTTGATTAGTTGCCCCTAAGAAGCATGATACACAGGATTTACTGTATTTTATTATTTTAAATGATAATTTGGTTTAGAATATCATTTATAGTCAGTAATTTTGTTTTAACAGTTATTAAAAGGTCTGAGTATATATTTCAATTTTTTAAAAATGAAAATTATTGTTTGAACATTGTAGCAACTGGCTTAGGTGATAGAATGTAAAGTGAGTGCTATGGCAAGTAAAAAAATAAATTAACTTTGTGCATATTGATTTCTTCTGAATTAGTTTTGGTTAATTAAAGTTACTGATGTCTTAAGGAAATGCAAGATGGATTAGAATTTTTTAATTTTAGAATTTTTTTATTAAGATTTGCCATCACAGAGCCAGATTAACAAAAGCTTGGCTCTGGTGGTAGAGGGATGAAGGTAAAAAGGTATTTAACAGATATTATTGATTCTATCCAGATTCCCCACCATAAGGCCCGGCCCGTCCGGTTCAAGCCAGGCTATGGCGGCCCAGAGGTCAGAGTGAAGAGTGCACCATCCAGAAGAGAGCCACTTCAGGAGTGAGTAAACAGGACTTCTGTGAGATTGATATCCAAACTATCACCAAATTCTCCCACTCCAAACTTTCACACAATCAATCAGTTACTATTATGGGTCATTTGAAATATTAGGAAAAAGGGCTCTACCTTGAACTTTTTTCATTGATAAATCTGTGATGACAGCTTTTAAATATGTTATATAATCTACTTTTGTTAAAAGGGTTATTAATTCATTGTTAAAATGTGTTTTCCAAAACAATCACTTAATCATGCATGCATTCCTTTTATGGCATTAACACTGTACTAGTAATGATTTTGAACAGTTTAGATATATCCAAAGTTCTGAAATTATTCATAAATCCTTACCGTATTATTGGCTGAAAAACCTATCTATAGACAACCAGTGATAATCGTAATCTCTGCATTGATTAATTTTTCTGACTTTGTCTTTCATAATTTTAGAAAAGTGGGATCTGGAGTGTACAGACGGAGAATCTCTACAGATTCTGAACGTTCTAGTAAATATGGCAGACCCAAACCTCACATCTTGCCAACTATCCAACTCCATAACCCATTCAAGCCACAGGGCAAGTACTTCAAGTATACAGTGGACTTCTACAAGAAGAAAAATAAAAGTGAATTAGAGAAAACTGATTAAGGCAGTCTCTGTCTATTGTAGAAATTTTAGCAGATGCCGAACAGAGAAATGATTAGCAGAAAATAAGAATATATAAGAGGAGAAATTTTACAAGGGATGTGTGAATGGAGGAATGATTTGGATATTCTGTAGGAATGTAGTGAAATGTTTGCATGTATTGTACAACATACATTTTTGTATGATTTGTACCCATCAGTGTAATTTAGACATACAGGCTAGAAACTATGAAATTACATGTGCAAATGCAAGGAAGGCAGTTCTTCACAAAGTGGAAGCTAATGCTCTGGTCCCAGATGACAACAGAGGGTTGTGAGGAACACAGTGTATCATATACTGCTCATGTAGAGAGACACAGCAGGAATAGTGGAATGTGTTCCTATTGATTATGTGATATCCCACAGGGTGTGACTGATAATTTTGTAACAGACTACTAGTGCACCCTGTTTTCAGAGAGTAATGTTAAGTTACTACACTGGGGTTTAGTGAATACCCTGAAGTTTAGATCTGTGATAA
>NW_019775855.1:168235-187999 GCF_001039355.2 Lingula anatina
GGCCCAGAGGTCAGAGTGAAGAGTGCACCATCCAGAAGAGAGCCACTTCAGGAGTGAGTAAACAGGACTTCTGTGAGATTGATATCCAAACTATCACCAAATTCTCCCACTCCAAACTTTCACACAATCAATCAGTTACTATTATGGGTCATTTGAAATATTAGGAAAAAGGGCTCTACCTTGAACTTTTTTCATTGATAAATCTGTGATGACAGCTTTTAAATATGTTATATAATCTACTTTTGTTAAAAGGGTTATTTATTCATTGTTAAAATGTGTTTTCCAAAACAATCACTTAATCATGCATGCATTCTTTTTATGGCATTAACACTGTACTAGTAATGATTTTGAACAGTTTAGATATATCCAAAGTTCTGAAATTATTCATAAATCCTTACCGTATTATTGGCTGAAAAACCTATCTATAGACAACCAGTGATAATCGTAATCTCTGCATTGATTAATTTTTCTGACTTTGTCTTTCATAATTTTAGAAAAGTGGGATCTGGAGTGTACAGACGGAGAATCTCTACAGATTCTGAACGTTCTAGTAAATATGGCAGACCCAAACCTCACATCTTGCCAACTATCCAACTCCATAACCCATTCAAGCCACAGGGCAAGTACTTCAAGTATACAGTGGACTTCTACAAGAAGAAAAATAAAAGTGAATTAGAGAAAACTGATTAAGGCAGTCTCTGTCTATTGTAGAAATTTTAGCAGATGCCGAACAGAGAAATGATTAGCAGAAAATAAGAATATATAAGAGGAGAAATTTTACAAGGGATGTGTGAATGGAGGAATGATTTGGATATTCTGTAGGAATGTAGTGAAATGTTTGCATGTATTGTACAACATACATTTTTGTATGATTTGTACCCATCAGTGTAATTTAGACATACAGGCTAGAAACTATGAAATTACATGTGCAAATGCAAGGAAGGCAGTTCTTCACAAAGTGGAAGCTAATGCTCTGGTCCCAGATGACAACAGAGGGTTGTGAGGAACACAGTGTATCATATACTGCTCATGTAGAGAGACACAGCAGGAATAGTGGAATGTGTTCCTATTGATTATGTGATATCCCACAGGGTGTGACTGATAATTTTGTAACAGACTACTAGTGCACCCTGTTTTCAGAGAGTAATGTTAAGTTACTACACTGGGGTTTAGTGAATACCCTGAAGTTTAGATCTGTGATAAATGGTGAAGGCATGCATTCTTCTCTTACTTTTGTTATGATGTCGAGATATGAACACCAAGAAGCAGATATATAACATAAGATCAGATGCATAAGACTGGGTTCCCATACTTAGATCGATCCATCTGGATCGACTTAACTCCCTGGGGGTTCACGCGAAATTGCTATCAGCTCAAGAGGCTTAAATGTCTGTCACGCCTACCAAATCAGCAAGGGGTAAAAATAATTACCCCCTTACAGTTTTATTAGGCATTTAAGCCAGTTAGTTTGATAGCAATTAAGTGAGACTCCCCAGGGAGATAGATCGAACCAAATATGTGTGGAAATGGTCCCTAAGATTCATTGGGCATTGTTTGTCAAACACAGTGGCCTAGTATGTTGAATTAGGAATGTCTTTTTATGTTACTGACTATGCATAATATACTAGTGTAATTCATTTAGTTTACTTTTTATCATTTCTTATAAATGATAATGCACAATATGATTGAATTATTTGTTCGTATTCCAAGTACATTTTGTTGCTTGAAAGTTACAGTCTTTTATTCTGCAATGTCAGAGATTAATATGTATGACTGTGTATGAGCAAAATTATAATTTAGTGAACATAACAACAGTTCTTGTATACAGCAAGATTCTGTTAGCAAGGTGTCACTGACCTGCCACAGAATTTTATGAGAAAGATCCTTCCTTGGAAAATTAGACGGAAGATATTTTGATAGTATATATGATATGTTAAGGCAAAAAAGCATTAAATTGCTAAGAATAATGCATTCAATACCTTATATACAGGTACACTGTACATGTGCTATTTTTTAGTAGCTCAAGGTCTTCCATTTATTAACATTATAAAATTTTGCTTACATTTTGTATTGGGCAGTTTGAAGCCTATATCCATGACTTTTGGTGAAGCATTTACCTCTGTGATATTGAAATAAATTGAAATGTTCTGTATGTGTACTGGAGTATGTTAATGTATGATTATCACCGTTTTACTTCCCTCTTCAGACTGATGCTCACATAAAGACTTCATATGATATATTCAGACAAATCTTGACTTTTCTCGTACTGAAACTCACTGGGATGTTAAAATTGTCTTCCAAGTTGAGAAACTCACAAAAATGTGTTAGCTGTACCGTATTTTATAATAGTTAAAACCGGGGTGCACCAACCGCAATAGCTGCGCCACGTCCTCCCGTAGGAAAGTTGGGTCAATCTTGATATTATAGTGCAGCTCTAGTCTCCGATCAACAAATGGAGTTAAAGGAAAGGAACGAAAAACAAGGCTAATTGGATTTTTATCGTTGAATCAAATTATGAAACGTCTCTTGTGCAGACAGTGTGCTTATCATTGCGAAAAAATATCCCCTGGCGTTTAGGTTAATATTAGTGGGCAAACACTATGAGCTATTAGTCATTGAAAGGACACAACATTACCTCACTTTGAACCGTATGTTTAACGACCCAACAATACTTGGTGCCTTATTAATACCTGTAATACCATTTTCGGCGAATTTAGGTGCCCGATTTTATTCTTCTTTTACAAACGTATTGAACGGTTATTTTCTTTACTTACACTTAGCGATCATTAGGTTTATATATTTGATTAAAGACGCGAGTAAACTCTTATGTATTAATCGAAGCCGTCATTCAGCGACATTGTCCCTTTGTGAATGAAAATAAAAGGCAGTTTTGCGATTAAGTTACGGAAGGTTAAGGCCTTTACTTATGTGAAAGCACCGGGCTGTGCGATTCTTACACGGGTGTGTTAGTCCATAGAACGGGGCATTTCATGCAAACCCAGTGCAAGGAAATCAAATAAATACTTTATTATAAATGTAGCACCTGCAGGAAAGGTGAAAACGATGAGCGGCCACGGAGACCACGGTGAGAAAATATGAAAGGCTTTTACCACTACAAAAACCAGAAAGCCAGGTGAGGTTGAACCTTGTTCCAGCTCCTTTAGTCTTTTAACTTCAGTGTCAGAAAATAAGAAGATTTGGGGGAAACCCATGTCCCTGTACATAGAATCGCTGCAGCATAGATGAGCCGTGTGTTACGTGTTGCCTGTAGTGAACACGTGAATAATTAATGCCCATACCACAACGGTATTAATTGATGATTTCAATTAACACTTAACATCACACAAAATCTGTATATGGGTGGTTAAATCTTCTGCAGAAATACATTGTATACCTAGTAAAAATATTTCACAGCAGTGTCACTAATAGAGATGGGTCACAACATGTGTATATATTAAGACGGCATCATGGCACGGGAAATGTTCCCACTTGGGCACAAGCAACGTGGCTTATAGACAAAATTTAAAAGTCTTTTATCAATAAAACTGCCAATACTACGGAACTGTTCGGCAAATTTGTTAATGTCTTTACATCGGTTTCTCTTACTGGCATAAAACTTGCAAAAATCGCTCATAATACTCAGGTAAGAACAGCCAGAGGGGAGGATTATTTGCTGAAGTCGCTGTCACGAAACTCAAATATGTACCAGTGAAAGCGAAATTACATTACTTAACATGCATTGGTTTACTCTGAAACTATAGGAAACTATACACTCTGTAGTCTGACAGGTGAATAAGAGCTGTTGTCTTTACCCGTATTTCACGTATTTGTATTTCCAAAATCCGACTTATCATTACATAACAAGGATTACAACTCGCGTTGGAATTAGCAATATGTCTTATTGGAATAGACTGGTACACAACAGTAACAATGTCATGAAGTTGGAGTAACTCCTTGCGTAATTTGCCCACCCTCGAAAATGAAATCCGGGCAAACAAGATTAGAGACTGAGTACCAGAAATTTAACAAGTGTTCGGAAAGTTTAGTACATATACATATTTACTATATTCATCATATACGCTCCATTAGTTTCTCCATTAAGTTCATTCATCGTTATAATGAATGCTGCTTAAGAAAGTAAGTCTCGAACTTAACAGGGAACGAAAGTTTTACGTGGAAATAGGTCATATGTAACGAAGATGCACGGCAATCGAAAAATGAATCGATCGCTTTTAGGACAGATTGTTTGAACTGGATATTCGTTGTTAATTAATGTACGACTCTCTGCTCCAGGTACCAAAAGAATGCACACTACCTGGGCGTTATAAAAGCGATGAAGTGATGCCAAGGCTGTATTGTGTGGAAGATTTCACGCCTTTGGGGTTATTTAAAGAACTAATCATTTCTATATTATTCTCGTGGTGCACCAGGGATTCTTTGGAACAAATAATTCGTCTTTGAAATTCCATGGAGGGTAACACAGCTACAGGGGGAAAGTAGAGAACGGAGTCACAATCTGCGCCCTATGGCTACGCCCTGAGTTCAAATGGCAATAATTATGAAGAGACAAATTTTATATGTTTTTTTTACCAGATATATTCTTAACACTTGTTCTGATGGAAGATGGACCCCCTTCCGATGATATTTCAAGAACACAGCGACAGTAAGCATGAATGTACTCGTGTTGCATACATATATATAGTAGATGTATGTATATTTAGCACATCTGACCAAGGGTTAATGAAATATATGACCAACCGTCAGACATCAACCTGGAATTTTTGATCAAGCAACATAATGAAAATCCAGTTCGCTGGATAAATTAACAAACGCCTTGACTCGCACCTTTCGTACTGTGGACTTCTTAACCGTTGTAAAGTAGTATAGAGGCAGAATGCATCAAGATCTGCAGATAGACGATATAGGCGAAGAATGCTTTCACATCATTAATGACATCCAAAACCACGGGCATCATCATCATCACCCTCACCACCACCATAAGTATCAGAAGCAGATACCCCTCCTGGACGAACGGGGAAGAGACGTGGTCAGCGTGAGACCGACATCCAAACAGATTGACCTCACCAAAAACATTCAAGGACGCACGTCATCGTCGTCATTGTCAGGAGACGACTGTCTGCTAGGTGTGACATCAGCCCACAAAAACAGCGCAAATTTGTCGGATTTCGATGACATTAGTTCCATGACGGGGTACTCGGCGGGGGCTGACCGCACCCGGGGTGCACACGCCACCAGTCAGTTCGTTGACCGGCACTACGTGCCTGACCAGCGGCGCTTTGAACAGCTGATCCACCAAAATGTCACTGAAGACCTGTCAGACTTTGACGAACCTGAATACCACCCCCGCCTACCCAAACAGAAACACGAGTCAAAGAAATCTAAGAATAAAATTATCGGAAAATCCACAAGCAATAAAAAGACAAGACAGAATAAAGATAATGCTGCCGTGAGAAATACTGCTTTTGCCATCCCATGTGATGGGCTGCCTCCCATGGAAGATGTGCATGACCCCCAGTACCTTCCTGGCGGGGTTTCTTCCTGTAAAGTTAAAAGAAATCCAGGAGAAAATAATGATTTTCATTACCTTCATTACCCTCAACACCAAATTCGCAGCAAATATCATGGCGGCCCTAGAAACCACACGCAGCATGAAGACAGGAGTGAGACGTTTTTGGGTAAGTGACACTTGCTGTTTCTTATTTCATGAGCTGCATGAGTTACATATTACAAACAGTTTCTTATCGCATACAGTAGAATCGTCATTGTTTCAAAAGATCTTTGGTAGTTAAATTTTTAGTCATATTCTAGAGCGAAAGTTGCTCTTAAAGCTGCCCGAACTCTAAGCCCAATCTTGCATGTTCTTAATCTCCCGCCAGCACTGCGTGCAGCTTATCCTTACAGCTTATCCTCGGGCCAGTGCAGAAGTACTCTTTAATGCCAGTTGATTAAACAAAATTGACAGACCAGAAAAAAATCGTGCTGACCCTGTGTCACGTGTCACAACACTTTACGCACAAAGGACAAAAACTATTATTTATTTTTGTTAACAACCATTCAAGACTGGTGATTGATCAAATATTTGACAACTGTTGGCACGTACACATATATCATTTTGGGTAGGGTTCAATATATTTGATATCTATTGTGGTAACAGTTGGTTTCAAAAATCCATTTATCGTAATTACGTGTTGTTGTCGACCTTAGTGCTGATTCCTGGTTAAAGAATCATTAAAAACTCCTAATACTACCCATAACCGTAATAACTATTCAAAGTGTAAATAAATGAAGGTGTCTGACTCAGACAGCAGTCAAAACGTTTGTGCTGTTTTATAGCATAATATATCATATTTGTACATTTATTCTACATATAGTAGAACTTTGATAAGCTCTTTGTTTTACGTGACAAGGTGATAATTCATAAAATTACGTCTAAAAAAATTGGAAACTGCCTGGGAAAATATGATAGTTTCCATCATTTTCTGTTTGTGCTTATCACACAATTAATCGAAAATACTGGATAACTTTCGTTTACTTGTAAGCTAGGCGATTGATTAAAAAAAGAAGAACGATACATAATTTCTTGAGCATATCCAGTATTACTGCATGTGCAACCTTTTTATACCTAATATTTGGACTCTTCGTCTTAATGGAACAGTAAAGCTCATTTTATTTTCAATGTTAGTGTTTTTTTGAAGTTTCAATGATCTTTCCGGTGTCCAGGTCAATTAAGATGTTAATTGCATTGACCATCTCTGTATCACTATCGAGATGCACTCGTAAGGCAATTTGAACATTGTCACTTGATACTTGATCGTTTCTGTTATATTGGTTACAGTAGTTTAGTCGAGATGACTATTTGCTCTCTTGTTGGTAATTACCCTCCGAATAATGCTATTATATAGCTGCCTCCGTCCACAGCATCTAAAAATGCTTTCATCCATCTCGTTCCAAAGTGTTTGATCAGCAAACATAGGGTTGGCTTGATTGATACTGGTCTATACATTAAACGTTAATAGTCCACTCCAGCAACCAAATCTTTGCTTGTTATAAACGCCATCTTTGATGAAAGCTAGATTATCTGTTGCGATTAAGTAACAGATTCCTCTGGTTCAATTCAACGTGAACTTGGATAATTAACCCTCTTTGTCAGATATCTATCGGAAGGGTCAGATTTCGTGTACTAAATAGATCCCAACTTTGTTTTCTAATTGATCGTCTCCTGGTCTCGTGGTCAATGTGGTCTCGTGCATTGACCACGAGCTAGCTTCAGGTCCTTTGAGAGAAGCCATTAGACCGTCTGTGGGGATATGACTCGCGCTAAGTCCATCGCTAATCTTTCTTTCTCAGATACGTGTAGGTATGGCAGGCCTTCCACCAGACAGCTTCTTAATGTTAAGTTTAACATAGACAAACACACACACACACACACACACACACACGCACAAAGAAATAGATAAAATAAAATTAAACAAATAGATAAATAAATAGATACAAGAAATATGGGTAATTGAATGCGGTGTAAGTTTATTGCAAACAGATGAATTAATTTGACAAAAATACATGGACATGCATATGGATAGATGAATAAATGAATAAAAATATAAAATTGAGTTAAAAGATAAAGAAATTGATCAATTGTATTTTGATTGCATGTCCTGTCTGACATGTTTCAATCCACAGAATTGATATTGTGAAGAAATCCTTTCAATTTTTCATTCAAACAGGGAAAACTAGCAATTTTTCTTTCAATAGAATATCCATTGGTACACCATTATAGGTAATATAACTGTCTCTTCATTTCCGAAATAAAAAGCCTGTATCTATAACTGTTTTTGTGGTTATCAGAACTGACATTGACTAACTTTAATTTTTGTTTAAACTTTTCAAATTCTCTAAAAATAATGAATATTTTTAATTTAAAAGTTAGTGCTTTCAACATTCTTGGGTCCAAAATGTCATGACTGGATAACGTTAAGTAGGACCAGTGCACGCTAGCTGCAGCTTTGGTAACAATTAACACGGAGAAAGCGCGGGCGGCAGCTATGTGTTAGGGCTCGCTTTGCTGAAACTCATAACGTTTACTGGAGAACGGAAAATGGTATTTCGAGCTAGAGAGCGTACTTAGACCTATCAGAACGTTAATTTTCATACTTTACATCAGTGACCAAACACATTTAATATCTAAACACCCAAGGACTTGTTGGGAAAATCCTAACAGGGCATCCTAACAGTACTATGTAACTGCTGCAACGCCGGTGTTTGCTGCATATCTGACATTACAATATAATCAAAATAGGGCAAGATTGACTTTGCATTTTAACATGACCGAAACGTGAACACCGATACGAAAGATCCGACTGTTCTTAAATATATGTTTTGGATATGTATATTTTACATTTTGAAATAAAAGCAGACGCGGAGCTACGGACAGGACATGTGACGAGCGGTTGTTCGATACGCAGATCTCTATGGTATTAAGTTATATGTAAGTTTTTATAGTTCCCTCTTGAAAATACAGTTGTGTGCATGAAATAACGTGTATATTTTTGTGACCAAGCGGTGGACTCGTGAACTGTGTATGTAATATGACGCGCCAAAAATGAAAAAACTATGTAAGTCATTTTATCGTTTTATAAGTAATCTATAGATATAATATAATAGATGTACTTGAACTTAATCTTCTTGTTTTGAGGATCTTAAGATATTTTGACAACATATGCGTACTATCCTTGAAAATGGTTTCAAGTAAAAAAAATGTTGTCGTAAACGATAACGAAACTGTATGCGTAGAATGCGCAGTGTGAGGTCTCAGTCTTTTACACATTTATTTGTGTTGATGAATGCACAAATATGTTTTGTTGAGAGGTTATCACCTTTTGAAATCAATCGTTACACGGTATGGAAAGGTAAACATCAGAGCAAAGAGGGATGTTTTGGTGCTTCGCGTTCTCAGACCATCATTCTTTTATGAAATAAATATTATTGTCCAAGTGTGAGCAAGTCCTTAAGTGACGAGTACAAATGGGTTATTCGAGAAAAGACTGCACATTACAAAAGTTCTCTTGATCTAAAAATTGTTTTCTAAACATAAACGAAGAGGGTGGAAAATTTTTAAGGGTATAGAGGCTAGATGGTGTATGGGGCTAAGGACACATGCCAACACAGTAGTTGTTTGTTAGAATTCGGGTAACAAATCAAAATTTTTGATGATTTAAGGGCGATAAATATTTATCTGTTTTTCGCTGAAGAAGGAGGAGAGAGTAGCATTACAGAACAGAAGAGGAATGTACAAGACGCTAATACACAACTACAGATCTGATAACGAAAACGTGTATTTAAGTCGCAAATCACTTTTTAAACAGTAAAATTATCTATTATAATTTTGAATGATGTAGTGAGTTGACTTATGCTCACGCGATAATACTGGTACGATATGTGAAAGAAAGCACTTCATACTGATGTTCTAACATCTTGGACATCTGAGTAGGAATGGCGGCGTACCGTATACATCGATAGCGAACAATTACCGCCACTAGTCTTACGCTGTTAGATGATTTCTAACTGATTCTACTTCATCTAAGGTTTCTTCTTTGTACCCACACGAACTTTCAATACTATTCAGTGCAATTTTTGTTTATTTTCTCCTCGAGTGTTTAAACATTTTACCGATAAAATGCTACTCATTAAGAGCCTCAAGTTAAAATATGGTAGCCTACGAGTTCACGGGGTCACTAATGACACAGCATCTTTCGTTCCCTCCACTCATCTTGGCACTTACACTATAGCTAATAAGTCCCCGGTCACTTTAATAGCACACGCTGTCTACATCAGACGCGCTAATGCGCACGTCCCCGACAGTGTTAATGATAGGGGGATTACGATGGACAGCGCATGTTGCTCACAGCATGTAGTGTTCACAAATATAATTCCCAGACAGGTAAATTAATTTGATTAGAGTCGATTGCTTGTGCACTCGACTCGTTTTATGGCCTTACCTGTAGTCATGTAATTTAAGTGGACGTGTGCAATTTGAATAATTAAAATTAGTATGCACCACCAAATACTGCAGCACAGAATCCACCTATAGATAAGAAATACGTATAAAAGACGTCTAGAAATAATATTGGGGAGCAGACTGAAGAATACTCGAAGGAGACCGCTCGACGGAGCTATGGGAGACGGCCTAGANCCTTGTGTCACGTGTCACAACACTTTACGCACAAAGGACAAAAACTATTATTTATTTTTGTTAACAACCATTCAAGACTGGTGATTGATCAAATATTTGACAACTGTTGGCACGTACACATATATCATTTTGGGTAGGGTTCAATATATTTGATATCTATTGTGGTAACAGTTGGTTTCAAAAATCCATTTATCGTAATTACGTGTTGTGGTCGACCTTAGTGCTGATTCCTGGTTAAAGAATCATTAAAAACTCCTAATACTACCTATAACCGTAATAACTATTCAAAGTGTAAATAAATGAAGGTGTCTGACTCAGACAACAGTCAAAACGTTTGAGTTGTTTTATAGCATAATATATCATTTTTGTACATTTATTCTACGTATAGTAGAGCTTTGATAAGCTCTTTGTTTTACGTGACAAGGTGATAATTCATAAAATTACGTCTAAAAAAATTGGAAACTGCCTGGGAAAATATGATAGTTTCCATCATTTTCTGTTTGTGCTTATCACACAATTAATCGAAAATACTGGATAACTTTCGTTTACTTGTAAGCTAGGCGATTGATTAAAAAAAGAAGAACGATACATAATTTCTTGAGCATATCCAGTATTACTGCATGTGCAACCTTTTTATACCTAATATTTGGACTCTTCGTCTTAATGGAACAGTAAAGTTCATTTTATTTTCAATATTAGTGTTTCTTTGAAGTTTCAATGATCTTTCCGGTGTCCAGGTCAATTAAGATGTTAATTGCATTGACCATCTCTGTATCACTATCGAGATGCACTCGCAAGGCAATTTGAACATTGTCACTTGATACTTGATCGTTTCTGTTATATTGGTTACAGTAGTTTAGTCGAGATGTCTATTTGCTCTCTTGTTGGTAATTACCCTCCGAATAAATCTATTATATAGCTGCCTCCGTCCACAGCATCTAAAATGCTTTCATCCATCTCGTTTCTAACTGTTTGATCAGCAAACATAGGGTTGGCTTGATTGATACTGGTCTATACATTAAACGTTAATAGTCCACTCCAGCAACCAGATCTTTGCTTGTTATAAACGCCATCTTTGATGAAAGCTAGATTATCTGTTGCGATTAAGTAACAGATTCCTCTGGTTCAATTCAACGTGAACTTGGATAATTAACCCTCTTTGTCAGATATCTATGGGAAGGGTCAGATTTCGTGTACTAAATAGATCCCAACTTTGTTTTCTAATTGATCGTCTCCTGGTCTCGTGGTCAATGTGGTCTCGTGCATTGACCACGAGCTAGCTGCAGCTCCTTTGAGAGAAGCCATTAGACCGTCTGTGGGGATATGACTCGCGCCAAGTCCATCGCTAATCTTTCTTTCTCAGATACGTGTAGGTATGGCAGGCCTTCCACCAGACAGCTTCTTAATGTTAAGTTTAACATAGACAAACACACACACACACACAAAGAAATAGATAAAATTAAATAAAATAAATAGATAAATAAATACATGTAGATACAAGAAATATGGGTAATTGAATGCGGTGTAAGTTTACTGCAAACAGATGAATTAATTTGACAAAAATACATGGACATGGATAGATGAATAAATGAATAAAAATATAAAATTGAGTTAAAAGATAAAGAAATTGATCAATTGTATTTTGATTGCATGCCCTGTCTGACATGTTTCAATCCACAGAATTGACATTGTGAAGAAATCCTTTCAATTTTTCATTCTAACAGGGAAAACTAGCAATTTTTCTTTCAATAGAATATCCATTGGTACACCATTATAGGTAATATAACTGTCTCTTCATTTCCGAAATAAAAAGCCTGTATCTATAACTGTTTTTGTGGTTATCAGAACTGACATTGACTAACTTTAATTTTTGTTTAAACTTTTCAAATTCTCTCCTGCATTCATTCTTTGCGTGCAATGTGGAATAATGAATATTTTTTATTTAAAAGTTAGTGCTTTCAATATTCTTGGGTCCAAAATGTCACGACTGGATAACGTTAAGTAGGACCAGTGCACGCTAGCTACAGCTTTGGTAACAACACGAGAAAGCGCGGGCGGCAGCTATGTGTTAGGGCTCTCTTTGCTGAAACTCATAACGTTTACTAGAGAACGGTGAATGGTATTTCGAGCTAGAGAGCGTACTTAGACCTATCAGAACGTTAATTTTCATACTTAACATCAGTGACCAAACACATTTAATATCTAAACACCCAAGGACTTGTTGGGAAAATCCTAACAGGGCATCCTAACGGTACTATGGTAGGCAGCAATGTCGATCACTGCATGTAACTGCTGCAACGCCGGTGTTTGCTGCATATCTGACATTACAATATAATCAAAATAGCGCCAGATTGACTTTGCATTTTAACATAACCGAAACGTGAACACCAACACGAAAGACCCGACTGTTCTTAAATATATATGTTTTGGATATGGATACATTTTGAAATAAAGGCAGAAGCGGAGCTACGGACAGGACGTATGACGAGCGGTTGTTCGTAAACCGATTCCTTAAGTCGAAAGCACAGATACGCAGATCTCTATGGTATTCAGTTATATGTAAGTTTTTTAAGTTACCTCTTGATATTACAGTTGTGTGCATGAAATAACGTGTATATTTTTTGTGACAAAGCGGTGGACTCGTGAACTGTGTATGTAATATGACGCGCCAAAAATGAAAAACTATGTAAGTCATTTTATCGCTTTATAAGTAATCTATAGATATAATATAATATAATAGATGTACTTGAACTTAATTTTCTTGTTTTGAGGATCTTAAGATATTTTGACAACACACGCGTACTATCCTTGAAAATGGTTTCAAGTAAAAAAAATGTTGTCGTAAACGATAACGAACTGTATGCGTAGAATGCGCAGTGTGAGGTCTCAGTCTTTTACACATTTATTTGTGTTGATGAATGCACAAATATGTTTTGTTGAGAGGTTATCACCTTTTGAAATCAATCGTTACACGGTATGGAAAGGTAAACATCAGAGCAAAGAGGGATGTTTTGGTGCTTCGCGTTCTCAGACCATCATTCTTTTATGAAATACTTATTATTGTCCAAGTGTGAGCACGTCCTTAAGTGACGAGTACAAACGGCTTATTTGAGAAAACACTGCACATTACAAAAGTTCTTTTGATCTAAAAATTGTTTTCTAAACATAAACGAAGAGGGTGGATAATTTTTAAGGGTATAGAAGCTAGATGGTGTATGGGGCTGAGGACACATGCCAACACAGTAGTTGTTGTTTGTTAGAATTCGGGTAACAAATAAAAAATGTTGATGATTAAAGGGCGATGAATATTTATCTGTTTTTCTCTGAAGAAGGAGGAGAGAGTAGCATTACAGAACAGAAGAGGAACGTACAAGACGCTAATACACAACTACAGATCTGATACCGAAAACATGTATTTGAGTCGCAAATCACTTTTTAAACAGTAAAATTATCTATTATAATTTTGAATGATGTAGTGAGTTGACTTATGCTCACGCGATAATACTGGTACAATATGTGAAAGAAAGCACGTCATACGGATGTTCTAACATCTTGGACATCTGAGTAGGAATGGCGGCGTACCGTATACTCTTCATCGAGAGCGCACAATTACCGCCACTAGTCTTATGCTGTTAGATGATTTCTAACTGATTCTACTTCATCTAAGGTTCCTTCTTTGTACCCACACGAACTTTCAATAGGCCTACTATTCAGTGCAATTTTTGTTTATTTTCTCTTCTAGTGTTTTAAACATTTTACCGATAAAATGCTACACATTAAGTGCCTCAAGTTAAAATATGGTAGCCTACGAGTTCACGGGGTCACTAATGACACAGCATCTTTCGTTCCCTCCACTCATCTTGGCACTTACATTCCCATGCATGGTCAAGCGGGCTAATGGTCTTTGTATGCTACTGAGTGGACAACACTACATTTGTCCGGCTGGCTGAATATACCTGCTGATTAAATCCCCTTACACTCTGTCACTGACAATGCCTAAGGGTTCAAATTGACCTCTTAAACCTCTGATGATCAGACAAATTGGGTACTTTCGAGACACCTCGTGTTTTTTAACCATTAAATGTGAAGAAAACATTGATTGGTCTTGGCTTATCATATAGAGGGGTGTTTTCGTCATAAGTTCTATTGTGTTCAAGCCAGTTTCCAACTGTTTGTAATAACGTGGTTTGTAGAGGACATGTTCATCATAAAGGCGCAAATGTCTTACATAATTTTAGAAGACTAACCTTGAAGGTTTAGGCATGTTTAGTTTCTATGCCTTTTAGTCTACATGTCTATTGTCATTAAGCAATACGAACATCTTCACATCGAAACTTCTCATCAATTCTGGGGGAACAGTTATACCGTATGTTGACTGTGATTGACCGATCTTTTAGTGTCTCACTGGTTTATAACCATGTAAAACGATAATAAATACATAATTTGGACCCTCTCAGGGAAGCTGATTGCTAGTTGACGACCACGAGGTCATTGAGTGCTTGTTTTGACAAGGTGATATACAGGGAGGCCACTCTTTAGTTCTCCAAATCAATTCATTTATTGTCTATCAATCAGAATAACACTTGGAAACAAAGAAAACAATCCTCAAAATGGGCCAAATACGCGACATGGATTGGCTTGTTTGAAGTTGGTGGGGGTGGGGGGTGATGGGGGGGGGGCTAAAATGGTTAGGACCTACTGTTGCTGTGGTTTTACTAATGATAATATGTAAACAAGAATAGGAGTAGGCCTATGTAGAACGTGATTCTGTTCGTGGGGTTACCCGCGAGCCATAGGGCAGTTGTTGCGATTGCGTAAGAATTAATCCCTCGAGGGGGTATTTTGGTTACCTTATAAAACAATCTCAAAAAGGGCAGCCCCTAATACTATTACAGGTTGGATATATTGCTAAATATATTGTGATATTTTCCACGCGGACGCGCAAGGACACTAGGCTATATTTGGGCCATTATTAAAATAAGAATTTATAGTGGAGCATATTAATTTATTGTGCGTTATGGTAAACTTTTCGCTTCCCATCTTTTGCTGTAAAAACGTTCGGGCTTTGTGTTTAGTAACACAGTCTCCAATGTAGCGCGGTATCAAACAAACAAGTATCAAAGGAGTTTCATTTCCGTTCCAAAAGCTTATAAATTAATATCCCCTGACTTTATTTTCGAGTGGAAAGGAATGTGAAGTTGTGATGTAAGATGGAAGTGATGTCCACATCTGCAGTGTTGACAAACAAAGACGCCTTCTTTCATGTGGTCCCAGAAACAACAACCTGTGTTTTCTGTAAACACAAGATCGAAATGTTGCGCGCAACTTTGGATATTTATCACATGATACTTGAAACAACAAAACGAACGAAACGTGAAGTCATTTTTTAAAATAAAAATTGGAGGCTTCCATGTAAGAAAAGGTCCATTCTCATGAACCCCCTCGCCATGCCAAGGATAGCCCCATCCCCGATCAGTTCACATACCCGCAATCAATCCTCAAGTTCAAAGCCGACCTTGGGTCACGTGGGACAGAGAACAGGCAAACCATGTTTGTTATTCATGACTTAGATAGCTATACAGAAACAAAGTCTTTTCAGCAAAATTCCGGAAACTATTGTATAATGTGAGAACAGGCAATAAAGTGCTAAGCAACCGATATTTACCTTTACGGTGAACAGTTTGGTTCGATACCATTTATTGAAGGGATAACAACTCTTTGTACGAGATCCATGTTAAATTGTGAATAACAAATAGAAATATGACAAATTCTATTTTAAAACCAAAACGGCGGTCATTGCAGTTATTCTGAAATCTGTACTTGCCATGACCTCCATAGATGTTTTCCTTCCGTAATAATCTCTTAAGAGTTTTAGAAAATCATTTTTTGGTCAAAATGAACAGTTGCTATCCCTTTAAGTTCTCGCATTCCCTTTATTTTTTCTCTTGTTCAGCTGTATTTCCCTCTGCCATCATTTCATCAGGTTCTACTACTTGATGTCTGCGTACATTCTTCAGTTGACATGATCAAAAGAGCACGGTCATAAGGTTACAAGTGATACAAGTGAAGAGCTATTGAAATACAATTCTTTTATACTATATCTGGATTTTAAAAAAGAGTACTGCGAAACATAGTATACATTTTTAACTTTTAACGCAACCAACCGCCACGACAGGACTCAAATATGAGGGCGATCAATATGAACAGAAATTACTGCAACGGGGGTTGAAGTATGTCTTCCACCTCAAAGCAGGCATTTTTCGCCTGCGTGTTTAGAACGGCATGCGGGTATATCAATAACACGGTCTCTTTATGTCAATTTGATAGAGTTCACTTCCAGTTGACGTTCTTACACGATATTTTGTCACTTTTGTTTATGCCTAGAGCTACTTCGCAGTGTTTGTGTTATGGACTTGATATTTTATGTGGTCAATAATAGATGCTCGTTTGCTCAATTGGATATTTTGCGAACTTTGGAAAAGGTTAACGCCTTTCAACAATGCGGTTTCCAAAGAGGTAAATTTGATCTTTGACTTTTCCTTCTCGGGTGTGATAGGGCTAAGGGTCAGATTTATGGTCTATTAGACAAAAATTGACGATGACGTAAGCCTTAACGTCTTAGAACGTCTTCAGATTTTGCAGATTTCTGCAACCTGCAGTCTGGTACAACAATGTTGGTTCGTCTTGTTTTTGTGTGTAACTCGCCGCTGTAAAGTTAAGGTAAGTTCACTTAGTTTGTATTAAAGATGCAGTGGTACATTTCTGTCAATGTTTAAAGTAAGGGATCGCTTTTTAAATTTTTTTTCTTGTGCGAAGCATGTGCAACAGAAAGATGATCTCTCTCTCTCTCTCTCTCTCTCTCTCAAAGTTCTCAATTTGATGAACATAGTGCAAAACGAGTAAAAGTGACTGGATAGAAAAACTGCGTGTCATCACATGAACGACCTGAAGAAAACGCCCATGTTCCCTGCAGGTGCGTCCATCGGCTGTATACCATCAATTCTGTTTAGTTTACAGCTCAAATCGTGATATGGCACACTGAAACAAATGTCAGTGCGTGATTCATTTTCCATCTAAATCAATAATCTGATAACTGGATGGCAGTTTCTTTGTTTTCTATCATTTTTATTTTGTATTTCTGTACTAGCAAGGCGAGAGCTGCAAAAGTGCTCATGTTTCACAAAAATTGAATAAGTTTTAGGACTTATTATGCGGTCATTTGAAATAACTCTAATAGGGAGTTGTAGTTTTTTTTAAATTGAATGACAGCTTATCAAATATAAAATCCCTCTTTTATCTTATGTTTGCTGTCATCGGTATTGACTCTCTTTGAAATATTATTTTCCCTTTAAATATAATTCTAGAGATAAGTGTATAGTACTATCAACAAGTAACAAAAGGTAATTCAGTTTGGTCATCTGGTTTACAGTTTCAGATCATATGTTAGTACGACTGGTGATGTCTACAAGACTAAATAGTTTTGCTCAAACATCAGTTTCTTAAATCATTTTGTTTTTTGGTCATAACACTGGTAAACTCCATTGGTCTTGGTCTAGAAGGTAAAGAAATAGTGAGAGAACTTGGTAGCAGTAAATTATTCTTAAGTGCAGTAGAGAACTGGTCAAAATTTGAAAAAAAAGTTCGTGAAGAGATTTTGGATTGAATTAGCACAGCCGGGCAACTTTTTAGTCTACTGTAAAGCATGATAAATCAGTAGTAATCTTAAATAAATGCACCTATTTTATAAAGCGAAAGATACAGCTAAGGACTTACCCTAAACTAAAGTGAATCAAGATTTTGTTATTAAAATAAACCATTTTTCGATAGAATACTCTTTTGTAAAAAATAATAGAGACAGATATCAGAGAATATTTGGTAGAAAACAGCTTCTGTGTGCTCTCAAACGAAGCATCTAATCTATGTAATCTACACCATTCTTCCATAGAAGTGCGTGTTAATCAGGCATGCACCTATTTTACATCAAAGAAGTCCAAGTTGTGGCTGCAGGTGCGTAGCCAGTGTCCACTAAGCCGTCCACTGTGCTGACTAGGGTCGATGCCTAGTGACCAGCGGGTCAATGTCTGTGGTGTTGTGGAATGCTCGCTGCATCTGGAACCCAGATCTAGACTGAGTGAAATGGTGCAGATTTGATGCGATCCAGGCGCGGCGTCGTATGAGTTAATAAGTAAAGGAAAGGCTTGAAAAAACTCCAATACATATGCACTTTGATACGCAATAAAGAGTTCACATTGTGTAACTTTTCGATTTGTCTAATTTTTTAGTAAACGATTGGGCGAGACATTAACAAGATGGTATATTATGATATATTATTATTATAGATAGATGTTTTTCGCTACCAGCAAAACTTTGTAAAACAGGATAAGCCTAGATCAGTCCAGATTTAGTGCGAGATTAGTCCGAAACTGGTGCTTACAACAGACACGCTCTCGGCGGTTAGGGTTTATTAAACCAGTGTAAACGTCGCTCGATAAACCTATAGCATTGTTGTCGCTTCTGTCCTTCAGATTAATACCTAACATTGTGTAAGTATAATACAGAAGCGTGATCCCCAACCTCATAGCCACAACACACTCGAGGAGGTATTATTTTAAACTTTGTACACAGTTTACCACAGACAAAGGTTTGAGGGGCCGAATTGATGTTTTATAGAGCGGTAAGTGTGTTGCTTTTTGAGCCTGCTGATAACAGGTAATGATATGTGTGTAGAGTGAAGTAACCGGGCTCCGAGGACAATGCAAGAGGGTGAATATTAGGTGCAAACTCGTTATCTGACGGAGAAAAATATTAGTATGAAGAGCGTGTTACGTTTATATACCAGCTGGTGTTTCTAGACAGGCTGAATGATGTGGACAAGTTTGATTTGGTGATTTGACAGTTTTTAAAAACTGTTTTGAACGTTTTTATGAAACGGATTTTTATGATTGAAAAAGTTCCATGCACGAAGTACTGATAAAACAGAATTTGATGCTTCTTCGATGGGCGCAAAAGCGTGTTAAAAAGGAAGTTTGTAGGAAGAAGATGACCCATTCGAAGTGTATACGTGCTGAACAAGGTAGGTCTAAGTTGGTTAAGCATGAAAAGCAATTCCGGGCAATCTCAAGTTATTTGCTTGATCTAGGAGGTCTTTAGGAGCAGGGCATATTCCCCACTTGTCTTTTTAGTGTCATTTCTAAGTATTCGGGCAAAATAGTCAACCAGCGAGACGTACTATACACCTGCACCTTTATACAATAATAATAATAATAATAATAATAATGGTGATTTAATGTATAGTTACACCCATCTATAGGAAGTATTTCACCACTCGCTACATTGCATTAACATTGCTTATGATAGATAAATACTGTACAAGAGAAATTTTGAAGGTCCATGTTCTTTAATCTATTCTCAGAATACAACAACTGTATACACATTAGCAGTGATTTGGGGGGGGGGGGGTCCTGAACCCCCCCGATTTCTGAAAAAAATAACACCAATGGTCCCGGACCCCCCCCCCCCCCCCCCCACCCACCCCCACCCCCACCAACCCCCCC
>NW_019775856.1:17671-56100 GCF_001039355.2 Lingula anatina
ATGTGCCACTGATGCACTTAAATTGTCTGACTTGTGTATTGAAGGCAGGATAATCCACTGATTTTTTACAACTTAATATTTATATCTGTATGGTTTTTCTATTTTTTTTTTTTTTTTTTTTGATACTTCAGAAAAAATTAGTATCAACATCAGGTGCTTTTATTTGACAGGTTTTATCATTTTAACAGCCCCATATGTTAAAGACAAGTATGGCAATAATTCAATCTTTTCAAATGTGAATTTTACAGATTCTGCATTTTTTAAGACACACATTCTTAAAATAAGAGCATTCCTATTGAGTGATAGCAACAAAAGTGATAACCAGGCTACATATGCTTCCTTAGAGTGCCATTGTATACAGTAAATGGACCACTAATGCTACATAAAAACATATTCTTAATCATTCCAAAATTACATGTCTGAAAAACTGGTAATCTTTCCCCATTATTTATATGTAAAAATAGGACTTTCAAATACTAACTGTATATGTTTTAAGTAAGAATTTTGCTTCCCATTTTTAACTTGCCCCCTCCAAAATATTTGCAGAATTTTTCATATTTTAGTTTGATTAAGTATCAAATAAATGTCCTGTATTTAATGAAAGAAACTAGGTAGCTGTTTAATGTGATTAGTGGCATTCTTGTTTTTCTTTTTTTAATTCACAAGCATGACTGGTGGTACATAATCAGGAGGGAGCCATCACCTCTCTGCACCTCTATTACTGTTTATTGAGTGCATTAAAACCTCACAATTCATTTTCCAAAAACTCACTTATAACCCAGTTAAGTATCATTCAGTTATATTGTGAAGTATTACCTTCGCCTAAGCCTCTATTCAAAATAAGAGAGATGGGTAGTTTTAGTCAGTAGATAAATTATGATGGCATACATTTTTTATTGTCCCAGTTGTAATGAAAGTAAATAAGTGTTAGACAAAAATCTTACAATTTATTGTACATACTTTATGTAATTGTTCCTTTTGTATCAGCATGTTTACTAATAAAATATTTTCATACAAGAGATTTTTGCACAGTTTTCCATTTCTTATCATAATTCTCCACTGCCATCCTACTGCAATAAAGGAATGCCTTAACATTAAAAGATAACAGTTGCTTCTCAAAATATTGCACTAATTGTTCATTTGATAAACCAAGACTGGGTTCCCATAAACCCTACGTACTAGCAGTTTCAATCTAACTCTGAGGGGATTCTCACTAAATTGCATTCAGATTAAGCTCCTTAAATGTCTGTCATGCCCACTGAAGCTGCTAGGGGGTAATTAATTTTTGTGCACATTTAAACTAGATGCAGTTTAGTGAGAAACAACTTGGGGGATAGAACGATTCTCTTAGTACGATAGGAATGGCCCCTAATAAGGACGATTTGGAAAAATTCATATGATTTTCTGCTAGGTCAAATTAGCTGCAATGTATTCAGTAATAGTCCTGGTGTTTGCCTCCTCTATCAAGTAGAAATGTCCTCCTTTTAGCATCATTTTATGAAAGGGCCCATCACTCAAATCTGACCAAGCTGAAAAGAAATACCCAAGAAAGTTAATAAAAACACGATTGAATCTTTTGGTGGTGACTTGATGAAATAAAGATGTGTCATAAAAAATTCGTATATACAGAAGTTTTGTAGGTTATCATAAAAATACACAGAATTTTTTCCTTAAAAAAAAGACCCATCCATGTGTGATATCTCTAGGTAGACACTATATCTAAGAGATATAACAATTACAGGTGATTTCACAAACTGCTTACCTTCTAAATCATGAGGCCTGTCTTCAGAACCATCAAACACACTGATTGGGCAGGAAAAGGGCTTCACTTGAGTCTTGTCATAGCTGCTCCTGAATAAGAATGAAACCAGAGGATAATATATAGAGGCAATACAGCCCCTTGGAAAAGTACCACCAGCTGATTTAGGCACATCCTGAATACGAATGAAATAAGAAGCATTGCTTGATGCTGACGACAGTGTATCCCCATTTTTTTTTTTTTTTTTTTTTTTTTGGGGGGGGGGATAACTATGCTTCTCGAAATAAGATGAATTAATCTTCTGCACATTAAAATAGTTTGGCAGATTCTGTATATGTAGGCAATTTCAAGGAGAGTGTAAAATTATTTTCCTTTTCTTTAAACTTCTTGTATAGGATACAAACCAACATTAATACTTTCACTGATGCAATATACATTTATATCTATATGTGAAAGGTCACTTCAATAAATTGAATATAAAAATTTAAACACCAATGAAATAAAATAAAAGATCAAACACACAGACACACCAGTAATTCTCCAGTATGCAGAAGTCTGCTCTCAGTGATGGAAGGAAAAGTTTCATCATTTCTTTGTCATCAAGGATCTCTCTTGGCGTTCCCCCCAAACGTCTCATATTTTCTACGAATTCCTCGTCACTCATTCCTGCAGTCTTTACCTGGTTTAGTTTACGTTTCTCTGACTGGGGAAGAAAACACAAAAAGTTGATGGTGTGGATTACCTTGATGAGTATTTACAATACCACTGTTACAATTAAGTCACAAATGAGACCAATGAAGGAAACAAAGAAATAAAGGAAAGCAACACATAAATGTGGGTTATTGTGGGATAGTCTGGGACGGTATGAGGCAGCATGGGGTATTGTGGGATAGTATGGGACAGTCAGGTGCAGAGTGGGACTTTGTGGGATAGTCTGGGGCAGTATGGGACAATCTGGGACTGTGGGATAGTCTAGGGTAGGTAATGAGAGAATGTTAAAAACACAATATTATAAATAATAAATGTAAAACAAGTATTTTCAAATAATAATATTTTCTTATGTTTGTAAAAGTTGAAGTTGCTATCTTAGATGATATGGACAGAGCCAAATAAGGGTGAAAAAAATTTGCTGTAAAAAGATCCATACTGGTATGCCATAATATTCAGGAATGTAAAATATCAGTATATTGAGATTAATGGATCACTGTTGAAATATTTACTAACACAATTTGAGACATATCTACCACAATGTATTGAAACCCATGTATCTGGTGTGATAAATTCAGTGCAACCAGAGTAATGACAGTCTCTGCTAATGGTGGCATGAATCATAGCTTGCCAGTGTCTTCAGTTATTGTGAGAAATTATCTTTACAACAAATATTTCTGTCATTAATGCTTTTAGCTATGCAGTGTTCATACAATCTGTTTTAAATTGTGAATAACGAAAAAAATATTATTAATAATGAACTGAGGCAAGTTAACATGCAGTGCAGTGATCACTCACTAAATTTGAACAAAACAAATGAATAATTCCCTCCCCCCAAAAATGTGTATTGTTAAATATATACTTTAAATGCCAATTCAAAAGTTTTGAAAATTTATATGACTTCATGTCCAAAAGTAAAGTGCTGTGAGAATTGGAAAATGATAGATTATGATTGAAAAAGTAAAATTTTAGATATAGTGAGGCGTTTGAATATTCACATAATTAGAGTAATTACTTGATCTATTCATGGGCAAAAATGGTCAAACTTTTAGATACATAATGTTATAATCACAAAAATTATATTTCTGTGTAGCATTTGTAGTGCTTTCACTGCATATAACTATAGAGTAGCCTGATTTTTAATTTTGCTTTCACCAATGTTCTAATTTAAAGAAATTATGACTTACATAATACAGTAGCTGTAAAATTCACAATTTTCCCCCCACTGAAAAAATCAAATAATTACGAAATTCAGTATCTGCAAAATTCACGATTTCTCCCATTGAAAAGATTGAGTAAATACAGTATTATACTTACATGTGGGGCAGAGGCCCCTGAGAAGAAAAGATGGACAGGGTCTAGCCCATGCTTCTCCTGGAGCTGTTTAGCCACCTCATATCCCATATAAGATCCCAGGCTGAAAGACAGTGAGAAATGGGATGTGACTATACTCCTAGGACTCATTCCTGCAAGGATGACAGTAATAAATACAGACCTGAAGCCAGGGTTTTTTTCCAACGAACTACCCTTATTGCTGGGAAAAGGTCTCCTCTGGCTAAAATTTCATCTAGGTACACAATGGTTTCATGGTAAAAGCTCCACTTTATCAGAAAAAGAACCCCCGTTATGAAATTACTAGCTACGGGCCTGAAATAATGATTTTCTTTTAATTGTGATAAGAACAGGAAAGTATATGGTGACAGTGATGACAGATGTAGGTGGTGGCTAAAAGTTTTGACATATTAATATTGTGTCCATCTGTCCTTAAAAAGCCAGCCACTTAAAGCTGACATATGCACAGACAATCTATATCAGTTAAACATCAATACAGACAAAATGATACAGCAATACCATTGTTCCTGGGTAAATGACCCAATGGCATGCTCCTAAGTACTTTACCTGTGCCCTCATTTTATGATGGATTTTAGACTGTAAATATTAATTATAATATCATCATAACCATTATATAATAATAATAATAATAATAATGGTTGTGATGATAATATTATTATTACTATTATTATTATTATTATTATTATTATATACTGGTTATGATGATATTATTATTGTTATTATTATAATTATATAATGGTTATGATGATGATATTATTATTATTATTATTATTAGTTTACCTGTGTCCCCATATAGCCAGTGCTGTTCCGTGAGCAGAGACATATTTATACACAGCAGCTGTGACATCTTGGATATAAGTATCCGGGTCTTTGTAACATGGCTCTTGAAATCTGTTCTCTCTTCCTGGCAATCTTATAGCACAAACTTGGAAAAAGAACATATCAGGTAGTGAAACACATTTATGTTACTGTGGCATGATATAAGAGTTATAACAACCAAGGAAAGCACAGTGCTTAGAGCCGCGCCATTATTGCAAGGTAGCTCAACTGTCACCATTAATTAATTCATTAAGGGATCACCAACATCTAATTGACGCTCATGCAGTCAGCCCAGTTTTGACAAATTCTGAAAATGTTCTCAAAATCCTCTCATGACCTTATATTTTGAGTTAGGCTGTTAACTATACATACATACATACATATATATATAACAACCACAGGTAAAAAACATCTTTAATGCATCATATATATACATTTCTAAAAGCCCTTGATAGCACAGGGAGGATTTGCTATATATAAGCTCTAGGACAAACTCCCCACCCTCCTTTTCAAAATGCACATATACTTATCCACCCGTCCACCTTCTCCACAAGGGAGTTCTATCTTACATGTCCAATGGGGCTCTTGGAACATCTTTGTTCACAACATGTGTATTAAATCATGATGAGGTCAGGATACAGGGGAGGGGGAAATCAAAGTTGGTGAGGGGGAAGGGGAAGCTGAAGCAAAGATAACTCAGAGTTTAAGCTGTTGTTTGTAAAACCTAAATAAACTACTATAATTATCCTTGGTATACCAGGTTGTTTTCATAGCTAGATAACAGAAAAATACCTTCTATGGTTTCTGGCAGCAGCTGTGCCCATCTTCCATACCAGTTTGAGCCGCCTCCCGCCCAGGGGAAACAAACCAGAACATACTTGGCCGAGGGACGCTTCTGTCGACAATTCAGCAACTTTTCAGCCATGGTGAGTCCACGCCTGAAAGTCTTCATATAAATGTTCACCTTGGATGACTCGGGGGGGAAAATATCCTGAGCATGAAAAATTACAATACATCTTTTACTGCAGATAATATCCCATTAAAAATGTGCATATATGTCATTTTGAGTGACAGTAACCATTACTCTCTTGTTTAAGTGGGGCAATTTTGAATTTTACAAATTGTAACATTGTAAATTTTAAATGTATTATTTTTTATAATTAGAACATTATCATAATATTATTCAATTTTAAATCTATATTCTCTTATTATTAGAACATTGTTATTATTTGAACATTCTGAGTGTCATCAACAAAATTGAAAAAAAAAAAAAAATTGTCACATACCACCCTATAGTTCCATTCAGTGCATTAAATGAACCACTAATATTTTTTTAGAAATATAATTTCTGTGACTGTAAAATTATGTATGTGAAAGTTTGATTATTTTTGCCCCTAACTGCAAAGATTGAGTCTTTACCGTAATGCATGCCATGAATTGATAGACAGCTAGAAACATTTATCATTTTGGCAACCTAACCTTGACCACACATAACTTAAGCATTACAATACATATACGTGGACAATAACATTTACAACAAACACCCCATTCTCATAGCTTAGATCGACCTACATTGGATCGACCTAACTCCCTGGGGGTTCACGCTAAATAGCTGTCAGCCGGGCGGACACGAAAGTTAATTACCCCTTAAAGCTTGTAGTAGGCGGGGACGGACACTTACGGGGGATTATCTGACAGTAATCTAGTGAGACTCCCCGCGGTGATAGATCGATCTAAAAGTTGTGAGAACAGAGCCATAGACACACTGTACTATTATCTATCTAAAACATGATCGTATGATATATTTGGGACAAAAATACCACACACTAATAGTTAGTACTGAATTGCCTTAAAGATGCCTGGGTAAAACACTTCTTGGCAACATTTTCATCTAAAACGGCAAGTATAAAGGTATTAATACCGTACATACAGAGTCCCTGTTCACATGTCATTGTACAGGTTTATAGACAGGTTAATGGGCATGCGACATGTGGGTGCATCCAACACCTTCTGATCGAACTCAAACGGTGTACAGAATAGACACAGGAAATAATGCGGTTGGTTCTAAAACAAGAAATGGTAACAGTAACTACAAATGCATTAAACATTTGGATCATGTTGGTGATTTGTAACTGCTGTGCACACCCTCAGTTCTGGTTATTAGGCGAACCACACACTACATGTAGTACTCAAATCAAGCCCTCTCCCGCGCCCCCATCCCCCGGCCGTGCTGTGTGTTCAAACGGTGCTAAAAGTGCCCTGTTTGTGTGACACTGATATATAGCCTTGATATCAAACCATTATCGGTCTTCCTATCAATTAATCAGGATTAATGATACATTGATACACGATGTTCCAGTAGAATAAAATTTCTGTACCTGAAAGCTGAGGGGAAAGAAATAACATGTGTAAGGTGTACCCCAAGACAAGCCATATTCAATGTCTATATACTTAATTACAAATCTAATCTCGCGTTATCCTGGTGTCAGGTGGGCAATGTTAGCTTATTACCATCTAAATCTGGGTGATGTTTGCGAAGTTATACTTGAAAACCCACCTTAAACCAAACCTCTACTCGAAGTTATTTTTTGTCTAAGCTACAGTAAGGAGTCCTGAGAAGAGAATTGAAATATTTCATCCTACGTAAGTAGTCTGTAGACATGCCGCGTTTTCTTCAAAGGGGATAAAAAAATATTTGCTGAATATAAAGAGGTCCGGGGGGAGCGGTAGGGAGCGCTCAACAGGCACAAACGTCACTACACAAAATGCTCCAAGCTTGATTGACGTTTTTCCGATAAAAGCTAAACCTATCATGTGAAAACTCTTTGCCCTTGAACTAAAATGAATAGGGGCCAAGTAACGTTATCTGGTACTGTGTGGGGCACATCAAAAAGCCGATATATAGCACAGAATCAAAATGGCGTTTGCGACAGCAGGGAGGTCGATGAAGCTCTACTGGGGTTCCGGCAGCGCACCTTGCTGGCGCGTCATGGCAGTGTTAGAGGAGAAAGGGCTCGGAAAATACGATAGCAAGCTGATCTCCTTCGACAAGAACGAGACCAAATCTGAGGAAATCATGAAATTGAACCCACGTGGTGAGGTACAGGACCTACTGTATGTCGCTGACAAAGCGGATGTGACAAATATGCTGGACCTTTCTTTAGGGCGGTCAGAGAGATCACCCTCAGCTTCAGAGAAAACCTGAAACAAACCCCTACACTACACTACAGCATACCCTAGTCCATTATTACTTGACGCGGCAAGGGTGTGCTGTGTAGAGGTTTGTTTCTAGTTATCGCTGCAGCTCAGGGTGGGCAATGATAACCGACAAATTAATATTATGAAAACATTTTGGTCTCTTTTCAGTGTCCTAGCCTTTTCCTTTCTCCCATTCCACCAGAATCCCCTTACTTTTCCTTCAGTCAGCGTCTACATGAGTTCCACAGGCGCCACAAATAGCCTGTTTGTGGGTCTATACCTACCCTCTACCAGGGCCACAGATTGATTTTTCACTAGACATTAACAGATATGTCTCTGGTTAAATAGATAGCTAATCTCTGCACTGTGTACTCGCCTCAGCAAAAATGTCCACGATAATAATTGCGGCCCTGGTAGAGGATATATAGGCTATACCTATGTATAACTCCACCTCCATTTTTATCAGCCTATGACTCTGACTCCTCGTAAACCCATTATCTTATTTAAATCCACGTGTGTCCGCTTATCGGTGTCCCATACATATTACACAAGACCCTAAACTGCAGAATATAAGCCCTGCACTTGGAAGTGTAATATTGAATTAATTGTGATTTATTTTTACCCTTAGGTGCCAACATTTGTTATAGGGGAAATCGTCATCAATGAATCGCTGGCAACCTGTTTGTACCTCGAGGTACGGAGGCATCTTTATTGAATGTTATATAAATGTACTCTAAAGGCTACTGGTTTTCGCGCCAAATCCAATTTTCCTTGAAAAAAACACAGTTCTCTTACTAATGATTCTCGGGTCGACTCGCCTTTGCACTTAGATTCGATGTTTTGAACAATTTCAGACAATTATAAAATAAAACGTTAATATAAGTTGGTACTCATAAACGAATCGTAACTCCCTTTAGAATGACTTCTTCCTGACATGTCAGAAGGAAATACTGAGTCCTGAAATGTCCTCACAAGTTCTGTTACACATGAGATGCAGCGCTCTTTTCTGTGATCTTGCAGGACACGTACAAGTCGTCAGGTGTGCAGCTTATTCCCAGCGATTGCCCCAAAAAGGCCCAGGTGCTGCAAAGAACTTTTGAGGTAAGAGATCAGAGACCTACCTCCGATGAACTTGTTTGGTGGGTCCTAGAAGAGAAACGAAGTTGGCTTCGGCCACAGTAGCCTGTTCCTACAATGGCCCCTGCGTACGTCTTCCAGATGGCCCCAAACATGCAACAAATTGCCATATCGACATGGTGCATGCATGGGTCCATCTGAAAAAGGCAAACAAGGGTTCTTATGGACCATGGTATATTTCAATATTGCTTCCCTATTCATGAAGGTTTCCTGCAGGTACTAAAAAGGTAGCAGAACGCCTTCCTCGCGCTTATTTTCATGTTATTACCGATATCAAAAGACTTCGTCATATTTAAAAGCAACGAATTCTAGCCTTATTTGGGCACAGATAATAATAATAATAATAATAATAATAATAATCAAGGGGTGCATTATTTTGATGTTTGTTATTTTTTGCCCTCTACAGGCCCCGGGGTTCATGAAGAAAGGACTTGAGGACCTGGGTTATCTGTACATGGAGGGCGACGTTAATGAGGTAAGAGGAGAGACTGCCAAAAAGTTGGAGTCTCTCTCTCTCTCTCTCTCTCTCTCTCGTAATTTGTTTAATCCTTTATAACCCCGCACTCTCTCTCTCCTCCGTCTTTCTCTCTTGCCCCGATAAATGTCTTTTCAGATGCAATTTGAACATTTCAATAAAACGAAACGAAATTATGAAGAGCCATTTGCTTATTGAAAGAAATATTAACTTTTCCCAAATGCAAGTTATCAGTCAGTTTAATGCAACTCCTATACTTCTACTTTTTTTCTTATCGCCTTTTTTTCAGGAAGAAATGAAAGAGAAAAAGACATCACTGAAAGCTGAACTGGCTCTGTGGGAAGGTTATCTGAAGGCAGTATGTACTAATTTAATCCGTATCAATTTTTTACTTTTCAATTTTGAGAAACATCGATTTTCTTAGTTTCGTGAAATACCTAAAGGGATAGGTGGCTTGTTTTTTGGTGTTACATTATGTTTTATATCGTCCTGTCAGATAAATTCAACTTTCAGTTTAAATTCGGTTACAATTATATAATTGACAATTTGCGTGCACTTTCCTGTCATTTCGTAGAATGATGATGTTGTTTGGGATTTTATTCTTTTGAAATAAGAATTTTGTCTATTCTCGGCAGGACATTATCGTTGTTGGTATCAACTTGTATATTAATACATAAAGACGAACTAACACACCAAGGAAATAGATATCCATATCTTTTAAAGTATTAAATTCGGCAATGTTGCCTCGGCAATGTTGAATATAACAAAACAATTATATATGAGAACAATTGTAGATGAATTGACGTTTTTCGCAAATATCCGTGTAGTAATATTATAACCACTTACCACTTTACAATTACTCGATATATAGTCTGAACAGATTGATAAGTGAATGGTGATATTTTCAAAAATGGCCTATATTATAGAATAAGCAGGTGATTTACGTGTATATGAAGCACACACGTGTACAATAGCGGCAATAATTCAGTCTATCAGTTCAGTGCATGTTTCTTGCAGGCAGGAGGTGACTATTTGACTGGCCAGGACTTTACAATGGCCGACTGCATCTTCTTCCCCGTCTTAGCCGTTATGGTGCGTCTCGGCCTTGCTCTGCGCCCGACCTTCCCGGAGCTGGGCAAGTATTATGACACGGTCAGCAAGCGACCCTCCATTATGAAAACTTGGCCGCCACACTGGAAGGGAACCGAGGGAAAGAAGTGGCTGAATGATGTGTGCTAACGTCAAGGATAACAACAGCCCATTGCAAACAAAAACGGTCATTTCTGGTGCTATTTACAATACCATGGTAACTTTTATTAGGTCTTGTATGGTTGTCGCGTCCAATATTTGTAAATGGTCTAACCAAGCCCTACGGTGTTTACTAGTATATGTGAATTGAAATTACGTAAGAATGGGTGCCATCTTGAATTAGCAGCCATATTAGACTGCAATCCAACTTTACAGACTAAATTATGCTTCAGCATCACGGACACATTGCTTTTATTCAAGTAAATAATTTCTATTAAAAAGTAGTAATTTCTAATTAAAAAGGAGGCCTTCTGAAAACATTGGATATGCTCATGGCAGCCATCTAGAAAAATGTTCACCGTATTTCACTAGATGCTGCCTTTTTATATTTATAAAAAATGCAAGCGTCAAGCTTTTGAGCAATCTGTCCAAGTTTCTTACAAATTGAAACCCAACTGTTATGAAGTGTACTACGTGTATTGATATATAATAAAGAAGCATGTATACGTACACATGTACTAGTATTTGTTATGATTATGGCTTTTTTATGTGATTCATACTGACTTCTAGAATTAAGTTAAAGGCCATCATAGACCTTAATCGGTTTAATACGTCTTTGATTCATCAGGGTATTATTCTTCAATTACTGCCGCTATGAATGTTGCAGAAGCGTCGACAAAAACTTTATGTAGCATGTGTTCGTATTTTACCTTATTGGAAAATGCAACATTAAACACATACAAAAACTATCAGGAAAGAGTCACTTAACTTCACCGAGTTGGGAAAACACGCTGCTATCTTCAATCGGCGGTTAAACAGCGATGACATGAAATCGTCTCTCTTGCTTATCCTTTCCGCTTAGAATATGTGTCGTATTTTGCTTTATTTTCATATCAATAACACTTTGCCCTTGAACTAGAAAATGAATACGGGTAAATCAACGTTTTCTGGTACTGCGTGTGAGGCGCATCAAACAGTCAATACAGTACAGAAACAAAATGGCGTTGGCGACAGCCGGGAGATCGATGACACTGTACTGGGGCTCAGGATGCGCACCTTGCTGGTGTGTTATGGCGGTTTTGGAGGAGAAAGGAATCAGAGACTACGAAAGCAAGCTGATCTCCTTCGATAAAAACGAGAACAAATCTGAAGAAATAATGAAGATGAATCCACGTGGTGAGGTTAGGCCCTATGCCGCTCACAAAGCGAATGTGATTTACTGCATGAGTTTCTCATTGGGGTGGGCAGAGATCACCGAGAGATTTATGTGAAAACATTTTTTGGTCTTTGTAAAGTTTTCTAGCATTTGCATTTTTACCAATCTATCAGAGGTTTCTTACATTTCCTTCAATCAGCATCTAGTCGAGTTCCGCACGTGGTACAAATGACCTGTTTGCGGGTCTTTGTACATGTAGGCCTATGCGTACGACAAGGTATGACTGCATATAGCCTCAGTTTTTTATCCCAATTTCCACGTGTGCCCGCTTATCGGTGTCCCATATATTTCACAAAACCGTGAACTTTAGAATGGATTGGTAATATTGAATTAATAATGGTATATTTTATATTAAGGTGCCAACGTTTGTTATAGGGGACATCGTCATCAGTGAATCGCTGGCAATCTGTTTGTTTCTTGAGGTACGCAGATATCTTTATTGAATGTTACCTAGAATAGTGTATTCTATAGGCTACTGGTTTCAAATCCCATTTTCTTTGAAAAAAAAACGCAGTTTTATTCTCTTACTAATGATTCTCGGCTCGACCCGCCTTTGCACTAACATTCTATGTTTTTGTTCAATTTTAGATAATAATAAAATAAAACGTTTAAATAAGTTGGTTCTAAACGAATCATGATTCATTTATATTGACATGTCAGAAGGAAATACTGAATTCTGAAATGTTGTCATGAGTACTGTTACACGCGAGATGCAGTTCTTTTTTCTGTGATCTTGCAGGACACGTACAAGTCGTCCGGTGTACAGCTTATTCCTACCGATGGCCCCAGAAAGGCCGAGGTGCTGCAAAGAACTGTTGAGGTAAGAGATCTACCTCCCATAAACTTATTTGGTGGGTCCTAGAGAAAATACAAAGTGAGCTTCGGCCACAAAAACCTGCTCCTACCATGGGCCATAGGAGCCTGTCCGTGCGTCTTCCAGATGGCCCCAGACATGCAATAAATTGCGAAATCGACATGCACGTCGTTTTGGCATGAATGGGTCCATCTGAAAGACGCAAGCACGGGTTCCTTTGGGCCTTGGTTTGTTCCAATATTGCTTCGTCATTCATGAAGGTTTCTGGCAGGTGACAGAACAAGTTCCCCACGCTTATGTTTCATGTAATACCCGATCTCATGAGACTTGTCAGATTTCTGTGCAACGCCCTTTCCCCCTTTGGGCAAATACAGGGGTGCATGTTTTGACGTTTGTTATTTTCTGCCCTCTTCAGGCCCCGGGATTCATGAAGAAAGGATTTGAAGACCTGGGTTATCTGTACATAAAAAGCCACGTGAATGAGGTAACAGACACGGCAGGCGTGACGGCCAAAAAACTCTCCCTGTCTCTCTCGTAATTGTTTAATCCTTAATAACCCCTTCCCCCTCTCTCATCCCACGTTCTTTCTTGACCTGATAAATAAGTCTTTTCAGATGCAAGTTGAACATTTCATTAAATCGAAACGAAATTATGAAGAGCCATTTGCTTATTGAAAGAGATATTAATGTTTCCCAAATGCAGACTATCAGTTTAACACAACTCTCAGACTTTTTTTTTCAAGATTGAAGTTTATTTATTTCATATTTCAGTCCTTCAGACCCAGAATACATACAATGTAGTTCGGCAGATTATTTTATAGGATATAAATATAATAAAAGTAACAAACATTCTCAATATAAATATGAAAATAAAGGTATACATGAAGTCCACTTATTCAATGATCTTGGTATAATTTTTTCTTATTTTGTTACAATGATATAAGTAAGCTGCCAATCTTTTTTTAATAAAGTCATCGTTTCACGAAGATATAGCATCTGTCATGGTCATTGTTTGTATATCTGGTATGTACTCTTTTCTGAAGTCTATATATTAACTACGCTCTTGTAGGACATGAATCACGTTTACGACATAACTATATCCTTTTGAAAAACAAGCGATGCATAATCTGTTTTCTGCCTCTGTGCTGTTATAGCGTCCATTTTCTACCTGTAAATCATGATTCGATATTCTAAATTTACACAGATATCTGTGTTCTGTGTCTAGGTTACTGTATGACTCAAAGGTCTTTTTTTTTCAGGAAGAAATGAAAGAGAAAAAGGCATCACTGAAAGCTGAACTGGCTCTCTGGGAAGGTTATCTGAAGGCAGTATGTACTAATTGAATCCGTATCAATTTTTTACTTTTCAATTTTGAGAATCATCGATTTTCTTAGTTTTGTGAAATGCCTAATGGGACAGGTGGCCTTATTTGATGTTACATATTGTATCGTCATGTCTAGTAAAATTTAACTTTCAGTTTTAATTAGGTTACAATCTTATAACTGACAAATTACGTGCATTTTCCTGTCATTTCGTAGAATGATGATGTTCTTTTGGGATTTTATTCTTTTGAAATGTGAATTTATATATTCTCAGCCGTACATGTTATGGCGATTTGGCACCAACTTGTATACTAGTATGTTAAGACGAACTAAGACACTAAGGCAATAGATATACACTTCCTTGAACGTACCAAATGTTGTTACAACAATGTAAATCATATAAAAGAACACTAATATATATTAAAACAACTGTAGATGAATTAACGTTTTTCAGCAAATATACATGTAGTATTTTTATAACTAGTTACCAGATTTACCAGATACCAATTTAACAATTACTCATTATAGTCTTGATAAGAGAATGATGATATTTTCAAGAATGACCTTTAATCTAGAAGAAGCAGATGATCTTAATGTATATATAGCGCGCATGTGTATAATAACGTCGACAGTTCAGTGTATCAGTTAAGTGCATGTTTCTTGCAGGCAGGAGGTGACTATTTGACTGGCCAGGACTTCACAATGGCTGACTGCATCTTCTTCCCCGTCTTAGCCGTTATGGTGCGTCTCGGCCTTGCACTGCGTCCGACCTTCCCGGAGCTGGGGAAGTATTATGAAACGGTCAGCAAGCGACCTTCCATTATGAAAACGTGGCCGCCACACTGGAAGGGAACGGAGGGAAAAAAGTGGCTGAATAATGTGTGCTGAAGTGAAGGATAACAACAGACCATTGCAAACAAAAATGGTCATTTTTGGTGCTATTGTCAACACAATAGTAACTTTTGTGAGACCTTAAAATGGACGCAAAGGCGCTTCTTAGATTGTTGTATCTATTTTATCGAAATGATCTAACCAAGTCCCATAGCGGACGCCATATTGGATTAGCAGCCATATTAGATTTTAATCCAGCGTTAAAGACTAATAATACATTATGCTTCAGTATCACAGACACACTGTTTTCTGCTAGTAAATCACGTCTAAAAAGTAATGAAAGCATACGTTCTCCATTTGGCATGCTTGTTGCAGCCATTTTGAGAAAAGGGTCGCTGAATCGCTAGGTACTGGCGCTACTAACAATCTTTTCAGCAATCTGGCCAAGATTCTTGCTAATTGAATTGTTATGAAATGTATTGCAGGAGGTCATATATAATAAAATCTATATCTAAACGTACACATGCACTAGTATCTTTTATGAATAAGACTAATTTTTGTTGTCATTTATGCTAAATTCTATAATTAAGTTTAAGGTCTTCATAGACCGGAATTGCTTTAATACCTCGTTGATTCACCAGAGCATTATTGTGGACATACTGCCGCTATGAATATTGCAGAAGTGTCGACGAAATCTTTTATCTATTTTATTAGGTTACCGTGTGTTCGTGTTAAGATGTGCTTTATGCGTTTGGAGTGTCCCAAAGTCTTTTTTATGTCTGAATATCCTACAGAGCTTTACTTATCATTTCCAATTCGGATATTCATAACGATTCATAAACTCCTCAAATAAAAGTCAATATTTCCTTCTAAAATGCCATGAAGACATAGCGATCTAAATTGATCACGAATCGTTAAGACCCAATTTAATTAATAAGGAACAGAAAAAAGCATTAAATCTAATTGCAGGGACGGGTCGAACAACGATTTGTGAGTTGGAGAAAATAGCCTTTTTCTTGAAGAAAATTAGATTTGGCGAAACAATACAGTATAGAATACATTGTACTTTTAAGTTGAACTTACGACGTAAGTTTATAAGTAATGAAAAGAAAAAACAATATTATGAATGATGCTTAGGGTTTGATAATGATTCTCATCCAGTTCGTCCAATTCCTGTTTGGCAAACACGCAACCATTTACAAATGAATGACTGTCGTGCGCATGCGCAGTCACCAATCGCAAACTCCTTCCACAAGTATGGGGCCGATTATCTGAAATGCACTCAAATTTTAAAAAAATGCAATTAAAATACATTAATATCCAAGAATATAAAATGAATCTTTATTTTGACAGCCTTTTAATTCATTTCACTTTTATTGTGATTATAAGAGAAATTTCTTTCTGAATGTAGCGCGAATTTCGAAAATTCTTCATTCCAGCTGGTTCTGGTTGATTCCTTTGAATCAGAATAAGTGTGACTGTGGCGCCATTAACTTTATGTATTGCAACAACCATCTCTCCAATGAGAAACAAAATGAATTTAATAATGGGCATTGTATTGAGCTGGCAGCATTTTAAACCCATGCACTTTTTTTTTGTAATTGGCGGCCATCTTAGATTTTCTTGAAATTCCCAAGTTGCAAGAATGAACGTATGTTTGTTAACCGCCCGATGGGTATACACGTAGTATCATATGAAAGCAGGTCGAGATAATAGGCCGAGAAAAACAATTGTGTCGACACTATACCCAAAATACCAGTTATTTAAGTAACCTAACTACTAAAATAAGTGAACAAGACCGGAGAATGCCTTAGTTGAAATTTGTATGCAAATAAGCAGGCCAATCAAGTGTGTTTTTAGTTTTCTTATCAAGTTAAAACTTGTATTTTTCAAAACGAACATTTTGAGCCACGCTATAACATCAAAATGAAGTCACGTCATTAGCAGATGTAGCCATTCGATATTCCAGGGATGTGTTCATTAATTTCATTAATAACCGCGATGTAAATAGACAAATGCAGGCTTTATACGCTACTTAAATATCCATGTAGGTGCCCATCTCGCGTGTACTCCCAAATCACTATTTGATTACGCATTAAGTCTTTGGCTTTTTGGGGGTATTCAGGCCGTTAATGTTGCTTCAAAATTTATTTTCATACTTTTCTAAATTTGCATGATTAGAATATGCCTGTTAGCCTATTCAAGGGTTGTTTAATCAGCCCACCAATTATTAAATGCTGTTCGATCGATATTATAGCCGGGGCTCCCAGACCCGGGGATATCATTTGTGTGGATAAAATAAGAATGCTCTCTAAAGATTCACCTATCGCGTGCTTTTTTTTACTAATCATCTTTTCTTTTCTTTTTTTAAAGAGCTGGGAAAGAAAGAAGGCGGCACTGTGACCTTTTAAAAATTGGATCACATATGAAAAACGTTTCCCGCACCGGGAATAATAGAAACGGTTCATAATAAAAATGATTAAAATAGGCAAAGTCGCAAAGGCAAATTAAAAGCTTAATGAGTCCCATTGAAATTATAAGCAATACATCCTACGTCCGTGGCAAGGGGAGTTTGGGGGAGTCGCACGAACCGCCCTTTTTACGGAGAAAATGTCCCCTTTGGGTAAATTTTTAGATAGGTACACGAAGGTTTCACAGTAAAAGGTCCCCCTTTTTTCTCCGAAAAACAACACCCTCTTTGAAATCGTTGGCTATGGGCCTGACACCTGTGCGAATTTCTGGAATATTTCATATTGTTTTGCCTCACCAAGTCATGTCGTAATGAACGCCTGGAACTCTGGGGCCTGCTGAGGAAAGGCCGCGACGTAATAGTATAAATAGATGACATCAACGCTACGGGGAGCAGTATGCGATGGGTCTGCGTATGTGACAAGAGCAAGGGAGCAAAGAAATAGGAGGAGCAGCAGCAGAAATTGGGGCGCAGTCGTCGACCAAAATATAAAATTGATAACTGTCAGAAACACTGTCTTTTGAGAAAAGAAAACTGAGGGGCATCTCAGAAAACCACAGTTGGTTGGCGGCAATTTATTCAAAGTTTTCATCCACTCAAGTTGATTTTTATTCCTCCATAGGCGGACTTTTTATTTGACATCTTTATTTTACGAGGTGAGTAAGATGTTTTTTTTGAAACAGCTAGTATACGGCCCGGCGGAATTTTTTTTCACGTCAGAGTCTTTCCATAAAGTTTGCTAGGGGGATTGCATGAAATACATGTAACACTTGTTTACATAAAAATACCGGCGTATAATTTACTTTGAAGGAGTTCCTATCGCCTAAAGATACAAATTTAGCCATAGCATTTTTAAAGGTTCAGTCATGTTAAATGTTTGTTCTTGATCAATTTACCGATTTTGGATATTAGAGCAATACGCAGGACAAAGAGTTCTTGATAATACATATCCTTTACAATATAATGTTTCAAATAACGTGTTACGATGGCTGTTTCAAATATACAAAGAAAATTAAATGTACCAGAGAGTTGCATCAAATAACATGTTATAATAGATCAATTTTCGCCACGTGTCTGTTATTGTCATACGCTGAATCTGAGGTAATCGGAACGGTGCTCATTTTCAGTTTCTTAGAATTGTTTTATAATGTATCTTATACACGCAAACGCCAATTTATTGTCCATAAAGTATACAATTTGAAAAACTCTTGAGCCAGAGCGGAATGCCTAGTGTACAATTCTTCGTTTAAGATTAGAATTTTCACGTCTTAGGTTGTAGTATTTTAGTACACACAATATTGGTGCATCATTAATCATACAGACAGACAGCAATGATACTCTCTTTGCTATTAACGCCTTTCTGATATACGTTATTTTTAAATTTCTATAGTGAAATCAAAGGCTTTTTTTTTGTAAATCTTGTGTTGTGCTTTGGTACGATTCATCGGCAATTCGTAATTCGGCTCAAGGTAAAGCTGAACAAAACAATAAAACTAATAAGAACACGGACATGAAGCAAGAATTTAAATAATGATCCATGCAAACAATATTATTTCAGCCAGAATACGCCGTAGATTGAAACTTTGTTTTGTACAAATGGGTGGAAACGGCTTTCAATAATGTACGAATATAATTTTCGGTCTTGTAAAGTGGGACAGATTCGCGAAAAACTCTGCAGGAGAACGTTCTTTCCCCCCATCTTTTCCTAGTTTTGTAGCATGGAACAGTAAAACTAACTGGCAATCAATTTTTTCACTTCTCTTTCCTCCTCGCCACACCCTCAAGCGTTCATTAAAAAGGACACGCGGGACTCATCAGGGAAACACTCATACTTTCAAATCGTCCTCAAGGATCTCAATACACTTTGGAGTAGCCTATCTAATCATTATCCCTTGTTCCCTATATTTGTAGCACTGAACGGCCGTCTTTCTTCTGTTTTCCTTTCTATTTACGTAAGGTTAAATTCTCTGAAAACGGCTGTCCTGGCTAGACAATGCAATGATCGATCAAAACCAAAGCGCTGGATTTCCACACCAACCACTCCGTGATTAATAACAACGGTATAAGTTTTCTTATTAAATTGGCACGTTGCCCTTTTTGTGAAGTCGATTTCTGTGACATCCATTCCTTGATCTTTGGTTGATTTTTGTCTTTGACTCTATTCAATTTAAGTCTAAAATTGGCACATTGCCTTTTTGTAAATTGACTTGAGTGACATGTATTCTTGATCTCGGGTATAGTTTGTCTGTGATTCTGTTCCATTCAATTATATCTTCAACTAAGTGCACGGAAATTGGACCCAAGAGACCTGTAAGAGGAAGAACGGTTTCCTGTCAACTAAGACTGTCTTTAAGAATCTTTGAGTACCAGGTAGCTCTTCTCCAATGACATCCAAGATCAATACGTTGCTTATTCAGTGTCTGTGCTCTGTTCTTTACAAACCTATTTATCTTCCCGTCGCAGACGCAATCCCCGATAATAATACACAATTGCAAAACAATAACAGCGCGTCATTCCTGCACCATCTCAGCGTACAAAAACGACTTCCAATATCAACAATGATAGAGTAAACTTGTCACTGGACATCAATCACATATAGAAAGTAAGAGTTTTGATAACAAACGGACATAATTTATTAAATAACCGAACTGCTGCCACTGCTGTCGTCAGATAAATTGACATGGAACGTCCACCTAGGCATTCGGTTTCCTTCTAAATTCCCTGGGATATTGATGAAACGTCGAACCAGTGGCGGATTTAGAGGGTGGGGGGGGGATGGTCCTGACCCCCCCCCCATGATTTCTGAATAAAAAATCACACCAATGGTCCCCTCTTGAAATTAGAATTTAGACTACTTTTAAATAGTACCAGATCGTCCTCTAAAATACCAACAATACCGACGTCTTCTCATCCGCGCCTCCCCCTATAAATAATCCTTAATCCGCCCCTGTTTCGAACTCATACCACCTGTACGGAACCGCCCAGTGAAATTCAACTTTCAATCTTTATTTGAATAAAATTGCATCTAGGTGAATTATATTTAATCCCCATTGCTATCCAAAGTGAACGTCCCCCGTGATTTTTCGTGTTTGAACTTAATATGCAATCACATTCAGGCGGGCTGCCGTGAGCTGTCACTTCTTGAAATGTACGAATGCATGTATAATCCAGTGCGTCTGGAAAATATTCGTAATGGGTTTTGCGATACAAAGAAGTAGTTTCTATATACTCACACTCTCTTGGTTTACAATGTATGTAAACAGAACGTTAAAAATCTTAATTGAAAACACGCCCGAGGCCAAATGGTGCCAACGCGAAATAAAAAAAAAATCAAGTTAAATGAAATACTAAAACATTACACTTCCATACATTCAGGATATCGAAGACTGAACAGATATTACTTTGGGAAACCGTTACCCGTTAATTAAAAACAAACAGAATTAAAAGCCTAACACTCTGGCATAGCAAGCAAATTATTAGCAAGTGTGATTGCGTGACTCTTTTCATAGCCGCGCAGTGATCACTGGCAGCAATAGTGCGATCCTTGCACTCCGTTTTCGTACGCATACGCGTGGTAGATAGCTCCAAGCTAACGAACTTTAAACTTCTCGAATCATTTGTGTCAGGCATTATCATTCATTACTGCTTCTGCCCGCATATTCACCCTGACACAGAACAAGAGACTGCATATTCTACATGTTCCACCGACGATAAGCTGCCTTCGCCATGACCGTAAAGCCGTCGTATAAGGTCCAGCGCCTTTCTCCGAAATGGACTGTAAGTGTAACCGATTACTTTTAATGTAAGAAAGAACGTTTTCATTTATGATAAACTGTATTGAAATATTTCGCAGTTTTACTATAACTAATTGAGCATATAATCAAAGTGGGAGTCCAAATGATTGATTACAGAACTTAAATGTAACTATTTCATGACCTAAATATTATACAGCATATGGTTATCAGTTACGCATAAAAACCACTTTACTTTCAAGCAGTCTTAATTCTGACTTAAAAGCCTTACGTGCAGGCTTTTCTTTTGTTTCTCTCTCTTCTCTGTTGGAACGCAGTTATCTACTCGTTTTACCGATACTTATTGCATTATGGGAACATTTGTTTCTTCTCCCGTGTTTATTTCGCGTTAGGTAAACACCTTTCTTTCGTTCCATGGGTAATCAAAACGTTAGATCAAAGTTGAAACAACATGACGGACTTCATTTCAGAATTTAATTTAAAACAGTTGCATTACAGCTAATAATTGTCATTACCCTTTACAAATTAATAATTCACATTACATATACTGTGCCCTTGTTTGGTTCATTACCCCTATATGGCCGTATATGTACAGTATAATGCTGAATGTGTAAACTGCATATTCTCGTTGTTGGATAAACTTATATGCCAGTTTGTTAATAATCAACAAGCACACTGGACGATAGAGCGATAAAGGCAACAGCACATAATTTCGCGTTTTAGCATCTACGTTCCTGTGGAACTGTTCCAAAAGAGCAATTCCTGTTTCAGAGTGGGCCTATATGGGTTCTGTTCATTGTTGTTGAAAATGACTAAATAGGTCCTGATCACAACAGCTAGCGAAAGGCAAAAACAAGTTTGGAAAACAGCACTCAGTTTTATTAAGTTCAGTTATTTGTCTAGGCTGATACACCTCTTTTCTGTACATGATACACAACTGTTTTTACAGAGAAATCTTTCAGGTCATCACCTATGACTCGTGCAAATGGATATTAAACTGCATTTATAATACACCGGGGAATGATGCTAATTAAATTATCTCGTTTTTATTGTTCAGTCTAATTAGTCCAAGAGGGCTTGCTTCCTGTTGGGTTCTTTCGTTGTTTGGCAGAATCTGTACCTATGGGACTGTTGCTTGCTTTATGATCTCTGACAGCGTGTGCTTCTTCGCCGTGCCTTTCAATCGTGTTCGATTGGAATCGCCAAGAGAATTCAAACTGTTGCATCTGTCGCATATCTTGTATTGTTATTTTGGTTTCAGAATACTCTGAGGGAAGAACAAGTAATCTCTTGTTGGAATTGTTTAATTTTCCTGATGGTACCATTAGACTTAGAAATCAGCCCTGTAGACGTATAACATCTGCGCCGTCCTGGATAATGTGAACACAAAGAATAATGACATCGCTTTCTTGGTGTCTTTGCTTAAGGAAGAAATAAATCAATAATGTTATCATGTAATATCAACATAAATAACAAGATGCAACACGGCAAATGCAATTACCACACATTTAAACATACCTTATTTTTACCTTGGTATAGTTAATTTAACTATACACCTTAAGGTCTATCAATTCTTTTACTTTAATATAATATTTGAAAGATGAATATATAAAAAAAACGGTGCCCACTGTTTTCAAAACTGATCCCTACTGGCCACCGATATCATTGCTCAAATTTTCAATAAAATTTCTCTTTTCGTGTTTACATATCCCCTATTTTGATTATAGATAGCCTTTATTAGGTATCCTAAATATTAGTATCCAAGGAGTGTGTATGTACATGTACCAGCCTTGTTGCTCCATGTAACTACTCAAGCTGATGGTAATTATGCCCTGATAACCACACCTGCTGTGAGCCTTAACAACTTTGCTTCTGAATATTTCAAACATTTGTTGTTGTTTCCAGTAGTAACCCCTCGCCATAGCCACCTGTAATACAAGGTAGTTGAGTTGTTGATGTGGTAGTTTTGTCCATTAGCAGGATTCACAAATGTGGAGGAGTTATTTGTAGAAGAAAAAGTGTTGCTTCTCAAGGATGTCAAGGATTAAATACGATATGTTCATTATCACCAAAGCAGTAGTTTGTTAAAACAATTTAATTGTTTAAAAACCATGGACATTTTTACTATTTTTATCCTAGAGCAATGTAATGTAAATGTTTTCGTAATCTTTTTTTGTTTACTAGACAAATATCAATTAAATTGAGATCTATGTTGCAAAGACAACTTAGCATTGCAAGCTGTCCGATTTTAGTAGTTTTAGTTTATCCCAGGAGCTTTGTAGAACAGGCCTGATGAGACGACATAACAATACACTCTGTGTCAGCGGTCATAGACCGGTCGAGCATAATCACGAATTTTCAGGGTAACTTGAGCTTCGACATCCACGCAAAAGGTTCACTCAAAGAGCGATTTTGTCCGGCGATAGAGGCATCATGTAAAATGCATTACGTGTTTAACTATTAGATTAAGTCTTATGCTGTAGCTGTCCCTGAAGAAAATCTGTCAGAACTAATTTCAATTCCAGTCAATCAACACACATCAGGAGAGAAGTTTTCGTGATAACAGATTATACAGTGTTAGAGGAACTCGCGTAATAAGTTCGTTTGAATTAAAGGGACGGCAAATGAAGAACCTGCACATCCATCGATTTTTTGCTCCTACATATAATGAATAAGTACACCTTTCTTTGTTAGGATCTTGATGGTCTCTATTATAGTCATCTAATTGTACGAAAAATTGAAAGCAATCTTTTCTTTTATAGGGACAATGTTATTTCAAATATGATGTGGGCAAAGAAGAGGAATGGTCTCTGATAACAAAGATTTTCTTAATTTCAGCATAGAAACAGAATGAACACGCTGCCGTTATGTAAAAGTAGTTCGTGATAAACATGACAACCACGATCTTTTTGCAGGACACACAGTGGATATTGAAAAAGGCAATTGGAAAGATACACGATACAATGTTGTGCAAACAAGCTAGCTGTTATACATGTATATTGACTTCCAGCCAAAAAGATATCACCTTAAAATTACGCTGGATTACCCCCGCCCCCTTTTTTTTAAACAATAAGAGCCTCTTATTTGTTAGCAATCAAAAGCATTTATTGACAAAAAAATATTTAGCCACAATGGTTTATAGTTTCATTAGAGCTGGGTTCTGAAAGGGGGCACATTATTTGACGTCAGAATTACGTCCATACAATTAATATCAATGCTCTCGGAATCATCTCTATAATTTCTCAATTTAAAAATAGGACTTTTTAAAACAATGACAATGAGTAAAAAATGGATCCAGTGTCATGTAGGCCTACGCTTGTGCCTCTTAGATAGACCAGTGCCAATTGTTTTTGTAAGTCCCATTCTCAGATTTTAGCCCACATACATCATGCTTACACTAACTCGTACCAATATAACAGAGGACGCTTACGGACAGTCTATAACGACAGTTACTGTAGACTGAAAGTGGGGGATCCAAACCAAAGTCGGTAGAGATTAGCAACCTTAGAAGTACCACCCTTTAATGAGTGCACATTTTGTATTTTGATTTTACAACAAACAGGTTTTGGCAATTTCATGGTGGTACAATGTATATGCTGTCAGTGACGCTGTAGATTTTTTTAAATTTTCATACAAATGTCAACAATTAACTACGGCTCATAATGCCGTCAACTTGGCTGCGAACCTTGTCTTAGGTACATGCATGTGGATCGAAGAATACGGAGTCGATCTTCGATGAGGGATTTTACAAAAATGAATAAATTTATATCGATTTGTTATTCATACTACAACACCCATAAATGCACCGTGTACATATATACACATTTGAAAACCGTGCAGTACAATCCATAGACGATGACGTGTCAGTCACGTGACCAAGGCTCTTTGATGAAGGGTCTTAATGTCGTGTCCCATAGGACAAGAAACACGTTCAGTCGCTTTAGAAACGATATACTTTGTTTACTCTGAGATACAAGATTGGTTTTATTTCTACAGTTTAATTGTGTTGCCTCAAGGCTGCAATACGTGTATTTGCACCTGCTGGAATGATGATATTATATTTGCAAACAGTCTTATAATACGTCTTCGTTAGACATTTTAGAGTGCACGTGACTTTGCTGTCTCTTAAGGGTATTCCACTGATGCTCGACCCGGGTAAATTACATGCCTTTAGCGTATACATGGTATTAACTGAAATGTATCTGTTGTCTGTGGTCGGTTTGTTCATTACTCCAAGCGTGCCAAAATAAATGTGCTCTGAAACCAACCAACAAAACGTTAAGTGCTTTTGCAGGAAGATGACAAATGATGCTCGCAGTTCAGAACACAGAGAGAAATTCAATAAATTCCATTTATCTAATGTTGCAGAGTGCATGGAAAAGTTCTTATGGAACGGTTAGAGAATTATAATTGTTGTAGTTTTTTTCTGCGACATGTATTTTCTCCCTCATATGCATTTGATGCTATGACTTGAAACGATGTCGTCGATTTGTCATATTCCGTTTAAGTGCTAAAACACTAATGCGCTCTTGAAAAATAGTCGGTTCGGTAGGAACGGTGTCTAAGCAACTTGAGACATCGAGAACGCAGGACCGAGACAGATGGAGCTCGAGGGGACTTGCAGGTGGCCTGCACCCTACCAGGGGTAACAGGCAAAAGTAAGTAAGTGGGACGGTGGACGTTTAATCAAATGAGAGATGGTAGAAAAGCACCTTTTAATATCGTACAAACGCTGCTCTTTACGGGCTTTGTTTGCCTATTTTACGAGAACGAACGTAAGAAGGGAGTGGAATGGAAACCTCTACCGGTATATACAGGGTGTACAAAACGAGAACGGGTAAAACGAACCGCCATTGCCTGTCGCCTGGCGTATGTTGGCAGATAGTTTTGTAGATGTTTTTTTTTTTTTAAGGAAACAAGTCAAATGTTACGCATTGGTCGAATGTTAAAAGACTGAACCCTGGGCATTAGTCGTAATCGCGGTGTAATTCAGCTACTAAATTAGCCCAAGAACGTCAATTGACGAACTTGATTGGCTCTAACATCTTTTACGTATCACATTAGAGTCTAACTCGGCAAACAAAAGACTGAACCCTATATAATTATATCTCCCCTTTGTGCATCAATTTCCTAATTGGGAATGCCAATTGTCCTTTAAATGTCAGACTGGGAATATTAAAGTTTTCGCAACCAATGCCCAATCATTGAAATTGATCTTATAATTGAAAACCGCAGATGAAACGGAAGGTCAACAGGTCAAGGTGGCGGGAAATCGATACTGCCCACCAGAGGGCAGCAGAGTGGTGAAGCCAATTTTTTTTTTTTTTTTTTGTAAATTTTCTCACAGTCACAGTGTCACAGTGCAAAAAAGGATCCAGAATTAGGCGACATGCAGAGGAGTGTTTGTTAATATTAATTGAAGAAGCTCTCTGTGGTCCTGATAGAAGGTAGGGAATTGTGCTGACATATACAATGACATTCGCTGTACAGAATTACCGGGCCCTACGCCTTTGCTGCTGTACTTCCATAAAAATGTTAAAAACTTGGCATTTCTTAAAATTTCTGAAATCTGTCAAAAGCATATGTAAGTCAACCGATGTACCTCGAATGATCCCTTCTGTCTTATGTTAAAAAAGGCCTTCAATTTTACGTGATAGACAATCATACATGTATAAAAGACGGGTACTTAAACTTCCGGCAAGTTAACCGTTATACACATTGAATAATTTTTGAGGAACACTTTCCAGCGCTGGAGTCAATGCTAGGTAAACTCTAAATGGAGTTGGTCAAGTGAAATTATTGTAAAAGCACATATTTGTCGTAATTGTTCAAAAAGATATGACATGAAAACGCTGCATTTTTCAATTCTATAAACAGTTTGGTCATCTCAATACTACAATTGCACTTCACTAAATGTCACCGTATCAATTACCCAGAAAGTATATTGGCCGGGAAGCAAACTACTATATTCTTTTGTACTTTCTTATGCTTCATGTTAACATTTCCGTACATGTTTGATAATTAAACCATTCATAAATCGCAAATAAAGCAATATTTTAACAGATATCAACGAATAGCTCAAAACCAATCTCTTTGCCAAATTAGTTAATTTTGTCGGAAATATAGCGATGTCACATCACTTTTGCTCCATTGTTACGCTTCCATTTTTGTGTCATTAGGGGAGACTGTGGCTAGTTGGCCCAGTCAGACACTTTTGGCCCATCAGAGCCAGCTAGGAATGAGTTACAGTAACAAAACCGGTTACAAAGTAAGCCCCATGAACTAAGCTAAGTATGGAACGTCATTATGTTTTCAATATAATGGCTCACAATTTGACAAAAAACGCAGTTGACGTCAGGGGGGCCAACTTGCCCCGCCACGGGGCAAGTTAGCATTCTATACGAAAATGAAGTAAGTATCCCATGTAAATGCCTTGAAATACATTTTTACACATTTTTAATTTATTAAATTGATTTTGAGAGTCTATGTTCAATAAATAGTTCGAACGAGGCAGGTTTCTTGAGATTTCCGCACGTCACACTGTATTTGTTGCAAGAACCAAAATATCTATTAATAAAACTTTTTTTGTTTTAATTAAGAATAAATTAAAAATGGTATAAAGCAGGTTTTTAATTAATTAAAACGAATAATAAATTTCGGTTTAAAAGAAACTAACAAATTCAGTATTAAACTGGTAATTATTTACCAAACCGTTGAGTTTGTTTCAACAATGGTCTCTAGCTTTGTTGCGCGCAAAGGATTGAGGGTAATATTAGGTTCCAACTTGCCACGAGTCAAGGGGGCCAAGTAGCCCCGGGTGCACATTGTTTATTTTAAAGGATGACAGCCATTTATGGTCCTAGAATGAGCAACGATGATACATTTATGTGAAACTTGAAACAATGAGCTTCAGTTTGATGCCCTATACATATATTATATTCGATCAAAAGCCTGTGAAAATAGATTTTTAAATCTCTTAAACAAAATTACTTTTAGGAGCAAAAATCGTTTATTTGGACTCACCGCCTAAGTAAAACTTTTTAACGTTCTACACATCCTTAGCATTGTAGGCTACGGTCACTTTACAAGAGTATGTGGCCAACTTTTTTTTACCTCGTAGTTACTTTTTCATAAATTGACGGAGGGCCAACTTACCCCGGGGTCCAACTAGCCCCGGTCTCCCTTACATAGCCAAATGCTGTTTTCGGTGCCAGTGTTTTGGCAACATTTGTTTATTTAATTTCTAATTGTTGTATTTCTATGGCAACGTTAACGATGATCATGCCCCTCGCCATTTTAGTGACGTTGTGCAGATTTAGAAAGTCGAGAGACAAAGGTGAACCCCAAAACTTAAGGGACGCTGCCTTCGTGACCGCGGTTAGTTGAGGGGAGAGGCAACAACGGTGCGCGAAAATAAATACAAATACAAAATACAACCAAAATATCGCTGCACCTAAAGAACTCCTACAGTGGCAATTCTACTGCCAGCTCATGTAATATATGGTAAGATTAGATTATCCCGAATTAAAGATAACGTGTATGACAGATGCTTTGTCCGCGCGCTATATAATCAATCATACTTGACGTTTCAAAAGCACGTAACAGGCTAAAAAGGAAATTTCGGATAATTAGCTGATGATAACTTATCAGTCAATAACATTCCATGCTTCCGGGGACATTATGCGTTAAATGAACTAATGTTGTGCTGTATCATTTTGTCGACACCCACTGGCTTAGCAAATACGATATATTTCCAATCCATCTTAACAATTAAGAGTGTTTCGAATGGCATCTGCTGTCTCTTGGTGATTTGTCAGTCTTGTCAGTCAGTCACATACATAAATTTACAGTAGGTATTCAGTACTAACATTATTTACAGAGAAGAGTGTACATTAAAGTACATTGCAGTAGAGAAGCCAGAATGCTAGCTGTATTGGAAAACTCGAAAGGCAAATTCCAGCAGAAGTAAGCAGAGCCAACGAAACAAACGAATAAAAAATTAAAAACCAGTATCGATAAATAAATAAATTAATTAATTAATCAATTAAAAAAAATAAAAACCGGTATAAATAAATAAATAAATAAATAAATTGATTAATAAATAACCAAACAAACTAATAATATACCAGAGGAACATATGCGTTTGGGAGATAAAAAGCTTACCCGAATGAGGTTCGCGGTGAACCTTAGCAAGCTAGCGCGACTACGCGGTACAAAATCGAGCTGTGATATCACACTGGTGCCAAAATAATCTATGCAGTTGTATGTGCTGATTTTTTTGGTGATATTTATCGAGCATATAATAATAATAATTTACAAAATGATGTAGTGTGAACGTGTCCCTTGTTTAATTCTACCAGCATTGTTGCTTTTCAGAGTTCAGCGGTCATCTTGAAATGAATGCAAAAGACGAAGACGTGTTCATCACCATTGACAGTATTCTAGATATCCAAACAACGGGGGCGCCCAGGGTGATGGGAAACAAGGCTACGACAGCTGGCTGGCAGCCTGAACCTGAGACCATTCCCCATCTGCAATCCACACCTCCACCGGTGGACATGAGCAACGAGACCGTCGTCGCCTACACCAACCATTCCAATGTCCGGTTTATGTCCAGTGCCGGGGGCTGTGACGCTCCAAGCAGTCTGGATGTGCAGTTTTTGTGTCTGGCTTTCCTGGCGGAATATCACTCCATCCTGGTTATGGCTCCCTTGGGAATGGTGTGTAACATCCTGGCCTTGGTGACGTTTTTGGCCTCCCGTCTCCGCGACACGTCCACCTCGTGCTACCTGGTGGGACTGGCTGTCTGTGACTCCGTGGTGTTGCTAGGCGACATGCTGGAGGTCTTGGTAACGGCCCAGGGTTGGACTGAGAGCTGCTTCTTCTGGTTGCCGCTTTGGTACCTCAGCGCCGTTGGTAGGTGCATGTCTGCCTGGATCATCGTCACCTTCACCATTGAGCGGTTTGTGTCCGTGGCGTTCCCGCTGAAACGACAGTCTATTTGCACCGCCAAGAGGGCTAAGCAGATGATAGTGGTATTGCTTCTTTTTAGCCTGGCGTCTAACGCCTACTTCTTTGTGCTCTTCGACTACATTCCATCGGTAAGCAACCCCAATTCGTATAGATGTAATGTGAAGCCAGCTATGATAGAAGAGTACCTGGTGTGCTCTATCGTATTCAAAATTGGTATGTCCATTATCCTCCCTATTGTTATAGTTGTGGTATTCAATACTGTCACTATTCGCATCCTGGATGTGGTGAAGAGAAAGCGCCGGCAGATGTCCTCAAAGAAAAACGACTCGAGCGATGAACAATCTCTTATAGACAAAACCACGGCGATGCTACTGGTCACGTCCACGTGCTACGTCGTGCTTGCTATCCCTTACGTGGTCACCTGGATTGTCACTTACTTCTACCAATACATCGAAGGGGCACCCGACAGGGCCCAGTCTCGGACCTATTCAGGCATCAAAAAGATCACCCATATTTTCTATGTCATGAACTTTGCTATCAACTTCTTCCTTTACTGTATCTCCGGCACCGTGTTTCGTTCCGAGCTATCCTTTGTATTCAGGAACCGTACCTGTCAGCGCCAGCGGAGCATGTCCCCGACTGGGGTATCATCCAATACCATCGTTAACAGAAGGAACCTGCACGCCTCTGACAGATCAGCCGCGGCCGCCATGCAGATGGGAACTTACCATAAGAAGACCGATACTACTGAAGGATCACAACGTCCCTCGGTTGAGATTTCAAGCAAGGACGGGCATTGTGTTGGAAGCTCAAACTCCTCCATTTGTGCTTCGTCCTCTTCTGGTCCTAATGGTAATGTTGTGGAATCAAAACTATAAGAATATTTCTTAACACGAGCAGCTAAGAGGACGGCAATATGTAGTGCGTGTCTATAATGGTAGTGAAGTACCTTGTAATTCATCGTAATCTGAACAATAATCTTCGCATTTATTAGTCTGAAAGGAAATCTCACAGGAGACTTCAAGGAGGCAACAACTGGTTAACGCTGTATTACTTTTGCTTAAGTACCTTTGTTAATATTTTGTTCATTCATGAAATATTTGTTGAAGTATATGATCACAGGTGTTTACGCCTCAGTGACACTGCTGGAATGTTATAACTATCTGACTGATTTACGTTCGTGAAATGTAAACGTTGTTGTTTCATGAGGTAACTGTTCATCAATGTCTTCTTAACTTTTACACTGTAAATGGGGAAATGGAATGTTTTTTCACTTGATCGCCAATATATCACTTAGTAGAGCTCCGATTAATGTGTTGGCTATCACAGTCCCTGTTAGGAGTGTTACATGAAAGGGCTATATGTGAAATCCGAAAACTGATTTAAACGTTTAAACTAATTTTTTGTCTATTTTGACACAAAGTAAATTGACAGTCGTCCAACTAAATGGGATACTGCGCCAGTTTTATGACAAGAGAGAAACGGTTAATGTTTCAGACTTATAGTTTATTTAAGTGGACTTGTATACATTTATTTCAAACTAAGTAGAGTAAACCAGTTTTTTATTTACAAGTTTACACCAAATTTGGTGCTTCAGCCGTTTTGTGAAACTTGGCCAGCATTTACTTAGAGTGTACCAGGTTTTGCTTCTATCTGGAACGTTACCACCGGAATCTATCGAAAGTGATTGTAAACTTGAGATGCTTTTTTGACGTTGTGTACGAGTTGTGTTTTAGATTTGTCATAAGAAAAAAAAGATGCTATTGCAGTTATTAAGCTATATATCTGGGATCGCGCAGATTATTCGTGGTTGATTCTAATGCCAATTGTGCCAGTTGTCATGCCAGTTGTGCCAGTTGTCATGCCAGTTGTGCATTTTAGTCTGTCCTCGCAAGTGGTAACTAGGAACAGCCACTGGTGTGACAGGAATAGTAGTCCGCTAGGAACTGTGTAGTCCGTTTCTCATTACTTTGTACAAGTGTCACTCTTTCCATATATTAACTACGATAATCCAAGCTTTTACCAGTCATATGAACTTAAATTCTTTGGACTGTAATTCCTGCAACACGGCTTCCACAACAAATAGTGACTGTATCACAATCTTTGAATAAAATACAGACTTGCTTTAAAAAACTGAAATGTTTTCCTTGTTGACGACAAATGTCGCTGTTGTTGTGTCAAACCAACGGGCTAAGATCATCAATTTTGTACAACTTAAACCTTGATTTAAAAGATCACGCGAATGCTCTTGCTTCAACATTCTATAACGTCTGATGCGTTCCTCTACCTTTCCGTAGCATAGCCTTCCACTTGCCTTATAGAACATGTCCGTGTATTTTGTCATCTGTGCTTGACTGGTGGATGTACAATTTGGATAAAGTGGGGGTCACAAGGCTAAAATATTTTAAACTCATATAAACAGTAGACGAGATTCTTTTTAATCATATTATGTAGGACGCAGGGATGGATAATTACTTTTTCAGAGGGAAGAAGGGGATAATTTCGAAGATTAAGAGGGGGCATTTGCCAAGTGGGTCGAGCCATATTTCTGTAAGTCTGCGGATCAACTGGTTGGAAATGCTGACAAAGAAGACAAAGTCTTATAGACTTGTGTTGACGGGCGTTCTGACCAGCTTTACTGATGGGTTCGTGGTTCTCCTGGTCGACGGGAGTGGGAGGGGGGCTAAAAGGGGGGCATAAAGGGGTGGGAAATAATGAAAAATAAGTACGGTATTGTTGCATATTCAAGGCTGGGGCACATCAGTTTCCCTCATTTTCCCTTATCAAAATGGGTCGAATGCAATTTCCAGTAAACACTCACGCTTTTTGTTTGATGAGGCATTGCAGGGAGGCGCATGCAATGTTCTGAGGATATGAAACAGCCGTCTTTAAACTCTGACACTTTTGTGCTCTGGTTGGATTAATTGCAGTGCGCGGTGCACGTAGTATCAAACCCCTCCCCCCCATAATTTGGACCAACTCTGTCAAAATCTCCAGGAAGAATAGGATAATATCCCACAAGATAGACTCGTGACCCTTGTTAAAAGCTTACCGCGCAGCCTGTAGGAGATAATACTCGGTAGACACACGCAATTAGACACGTGGCATTTAAACTACACCTTGAGATGCTGATTGGTTCTGAATGTGGTGACATTTAAAGGTGTCATTTCAATTTTTGGACATTTTGCTTCTTTCGAAATCACGGTTAGAATTCTAATTTTGAATAAATAATAAAGAATTTGATATCTACACCGGTATTTTGTTATTCTATACCATAAGTCATGTTACATGTGCCATCGATAATAAAAAATACTAATTTAAAACTGCAATGCAATCATGTGTAAACATAACACATGAATACGGCTGTCTTACAAACCTTTTGATTAACAGCGTATTGTAAACAGTTTAAACTTCAATGTATCGCGTGACTTAATTATGTCTCGGGTCTTTTTGGAAGAGCAGATTACAAATTTACAGGTATGTGCACCAACTTCTAACAAAACAGCGTTGTCCTCTTAGGTTCACAAAGAGCTCAGTCATTCTTAATGCCACAATATACCCCCATTAACAATTGCTCCTCTTGGCAAGAGCGCTTTTTTATACAGAGATTTTTATAATACAGCTTATAATGTAATTGCAGACTGCAATAGGAATGCCACACGGTACCCATGGGTAAAAGCAATCACTATAAGAAGTCATATACTTTATACTTAGAAATACGTTAGTTGTAAACGCTATGGGATGCCTTTCAAGATCGGTCAGTATAATAACGTTAAAATAGCAATACAATTGTACTACATCAGTCAATATGAAGCGCTTAGCAATATACGTCTACAAGACCATTCAATATGAAAGGCTCAGCAATATTCTTGTACAAGATTCTGCAATATGATACGCTAAGCAATATAGTTGTACTTGTAGAAAGCATGACTGCCTTTCTCACTTATGATAAAATCTAATTCAGAACTTTTTAATCTAGATTATTTGCAAATTCACGTATAATTGAGCCTTCCTCAACGGAATGTTCTTTAAATCACAATCGGCAACGACAGAACGATGTTTCAACATCTCTGTAATGGCATATGGTTTTCAGATAATCTAAATAGTACAGTTGGAGCAGGTCACATGTTATGACGTCAAAGCAGCGCCTGCGCTTGAGCTTTTGAATCCACTTCCTGTAAAGTTACCTTCTTCTTTGTCTTCCTCATATCCAACACAGATAACACAATAATTGCAATGACCAGAGCAATAACGACGAAGGCCAAGAAAGCAGCAACACCTCCCGATAGAATTAAGGTGTGAAAGACCTGGCCTTCTATGAAGGTTTTGATGGCATCTCGGCAACCTTCAACCTGCAGGACAGTGATATTTGTCTCAATCCTGGCGTGGAGATATTCCGCTTCCTGTTTGCATTTTTCCAAAGCTGTAGTGTTGCTTTCGTCCGTTTCTAAATTACAACAGCTTTCAGGGGCACTTTGTCCAAATTTTGCCTTCCACTGGCTTTCCCAAAAATCGGTGACATTATCAACGCCACAACATTTGTACTGCGTTTGAATTCTGTCCAATCCATCTGTTAACTTCTCGTGCGTTTCTGACATGCCATATTTGGTCAAAATGTCACTTTTCAATACTCTGAAAGTTTGATCAGAGTCTGCGCTCCAGTTTTTACGCCCTTGGTCCGCTATGGCGAGAACTGCCACTCCGCATATAAAGAGCGTCAAGGCTGATACAAGCAGAATCCCAAAGAGAATCTGCGTGCGAAGCGCCCTCTTTTGTCGGCAAATTAGAACCAACAGAACACAGGCAATCAACACGGCCACCAATGGAAGGAAACCTATGACATAGGTTGCTATAAGAAGGGATTGCGCAGTTGTGATCGCTCTCTCAATATCTGGATGGCCGAATATATCCTTGACCGAATCTCTGATGGCGTGATCGTCGGTGAAGAGCGGGCCATACGCCACAAGGCCGACTGCACCTCCGACAAAGCACCATATGGCTAATTGTATCAGCAGGCCGATCCTCGCTTCATTGGGCGTGAGCGCTTTTGCCGTATTTACACCTGCCATACTCGGGTTTTCCTTTGGAAGACAGTATTTATGGCCCACTTGTTATCTGAAAATGTAGAATATTATTTGGTAAAAAAGGTGCTTACTATGTATGATATGCATCGGTTTGTTTGTTTTGTATTCCCCCAATGCAATGAGAAAAACCTATATTTACGTCATTGAGAAACCAATTGCGCACACATTCAAATAGCGTACACTTGGTGCTCGCGACGAGTGTAATAAGCTCTTCACAGCCCATTTAGTTGTCGGCCACATGCAGGAAAACACAGAGGGCGAAGTGCTGAGCTATAAGGTTCACGTTGCCGTTAGCTCAGCTCGCAAACCTTCGTGTGCGTGGGGCCGGTGTGTCGGACCTCTTCATGAAGTGAAGTCCCGGTGTCCCGGTGTGACAAGAATCGTAGTCCGTTTGCACAGGTGACATGTGTCCCATATACTAACCCTAATACTCTGACTAGCCCTCACCTGTACTTATTTAATAGGACTCCTGACATCCATAGGTCTACCATTCTTATCACACACCGGTGAAATAAAGAGCTAAGGTTAGAAAATGAGTCACATTAAAGACTTGATCGAGCTCTTTTTTTTTTCGCAAGTCATTTTCCCTGTCTTTATCTACCGTAAATACTTGAAAAATTCGAACAAAAGTTCTCAGTTATTCCCACCTCCAATCCTGTTTTTCAAGTAAAGTTTGAAAATTTTTGTCCAAAACTTTGAAACAAAAAATTATTTTGCTTATATTAATAAATGTATAATTCATCAATTAATACATTTTATAAATAGATAAAGATGTTTGAATTTTGTGAGTGATCACCGTATGAAAAAATCGAACCAGTAAAACTGAATTAGGATTTTTTGTGAAATAGCCTTCTTAACCTGCTTTATATTATTTCACTAGACTGCTGAAAATCGAAATAATATTAAGTCACAAAGAAAAAAACCGGGTCAATATGGAAGCTGCTCAAGTGCCAGTGCAGCGATGTTTTCATTGCCTTGCCTTGTGTGACTTTTCTGGCTTCTCAAAAACATCTACTAATTCAATAGACCAAACCAGCACTACTAAGGCCCAGTGCAACAAACTGTATGTCTTCACGTTATTCTAGAATTCACTCTTACCCTAAGTTCCTGCGGTGCCACTTGCGGTGCAGCCTGACAATTGAATCTTATTTCTTTGCTCGGACCGCGCCCCGAGTTTCGCTCTAGATGGAGGTAATCGAATTCTTAAAAATGCCCCTGTAACTTTCAAAGGCGGATGACGAGGCAAGAAATGAATTGTAGTAGACGCTTTTACCTTTTTAGCTAACTGAACCCCCGGGATATCGAGCCTTTTTATATGGTGCAGCGCATCAGTAACCTTTAGGACGACAAAAAAAATATGTTACGTAAAGTTCAACTACTGCCAGTAACCCCTTATTAGCTGGATAAAACCAGTTTACGTTACTTTAATCCGAGCTTGCCTTATAAACAGGACGGGGTGAAAATACCAAAGAGAAGGTTCACAGAGAAGTCATCTTTTTGGAAATCCAAGTTGCTGCTGGTTCGACCTGACTGAACACACTATAATAAGTTGGGGTCATTTCATCCATTCCATTTGAAAACGCTTGCGTGACAGTCAATGCTCTGAACGCCATACACCATCTTATATATGTAATACGATTACGTGCTTCTGTACTACCGTAATTTGAAACACCATTTTTCTAACCTCTATTCAATACGATGTCGACGATCTTAAACTGCTTTATTTTAAAGCATCTGTGTGTATGACATACGACACAGAAGCAATCCACCATGACGCCATTACATTCTCGGTGAAATAGATTTTTCATTGCGTCTTGTGTAGTGATGATAGAAAAATAAATCGTTTCAAAAACGACTACACTTGTTTTTTACATATAAGGAAATGATGTTTTTACCCTTCGTCTAGGGTCATTGATCACAAGGTTGAGCTTGATGAAGGGTTAAAGCACCTTGTATCACAAGTGAAGGCTCTGTTACACCAGACTTACGACTGTTTGGAGAACAGCCATTGTGAGAATGAGCTAAAACCGTTCTCTTATCTGTCGCAAGCTCGATGCCATGGTCTGAGGCAGAAAAAGACATTGTGAAAAGTCCAAATCTGTATCTTATTTTCAAAATGCTATTCTTGGCAAAATGGGAACAACATTTTTAGCCCCTCCTTTTCCATGTCATTGCTCCAGCAGTGAACGGTTACTAAAATTATCTAATTTCTTTTTATAAATTTACAATTCATAATTACGTTTTAGGGCTTGAAAGGCACCACCACCACCCCTTTTTTCCTGGAAAAAAATTAAAGCTTTTTCTAAATCCCCAGACACCAGACATAACTCCTCAAAATGGAACTTAATTCAAATATGATATTTATTTCAATCTCCCTCCCTTTTCCACTATCCAAACGAACGAAAAGACTGCTTGAAATTAAGCCAAATTTTCAATAAATGTCGACAGAAAAGGGAGATTATTTTTATACCTTATAAATTAATAATCACATCATAAACTGAATCAATCCGCTAGTGCTCTGGCGGGGCCAGTGGGCACCTGAGCCGCCTTTAGCCTTAACTACCTCCCCTCTTCCCTTTAACAGAAAATTGAACAGTTCTTTCATCCCTATAGTATACATACTATAGTAAAATATCCTCATCTACTATTTTGTATTTGTGCCCCCTCCTCCCCCTCCCCCCTCCCCCCGTCCTTAGTAAAGTCATGGAAACGCCAGTAAAGTGACTGTCCCAGTACCACAGACCCTACCTAAATCGAGTTCAGTGTCTGCACAAGTGCAAGACAGGAAAAAAAGCCTCTAATGGACTGATCAATGCAATCACCTAGAGGGCCCGATTTTCATATCGTTCTCTGAATGCGGTAAATTGATGGATTTAGAAGCTCGTCATTTTTTTCATCATCACTGTTAACTTTAATAAAGAGCAGTCGTTCTTCTTATCCTGTCGATAGAAGGCTGCTAGGGACAGGGCTCTATGTCGCTCGCCCGCTGTCTTCTGAGCTGTGATTTTAATCGATCTGACTCTTTGTGGTCTACTTATCTCTACAATCAGCACATGTCCAATCAGAAATTATTTAAGACCCCTACGAGTGACAGTAGCAGTCATGACAGCGTAAAGTGACTTAAAGCTGTATTATATAGTCTTAACAAGTTACAGTGTTTGGTTAGATGCCATGACTAAGCGATGTGTAAAAACCTCCCGCTTCTGTTCAACAGTCCCTTCAAGTTGATAAATCCATATCCATGGGTATGTAAACATCTGCCCCCCTTTCC
>NW_019775856.1:56291-105573 GCF_001039355.2 Lingula anatina
CCCCCCCCCCCCCCCCCCCCCCCCCAATCCAGTAGCCGAGGGTTGGTGAGAGGTGACAATTATCGGATCCGGATTCCAATTACCGGATCGGGATTTCCCAGTTTGATTTGTCAAAACTGAACCTCCACCTACCTGTGTGTTTCTGTCCTTGCTCCCTGACAAGGACGCCTCAAACACCTGTGCAACTCGACAGCACCTGACAAGGTTTCTTAAGAACACTCAGCTATCGTCTCTCCTGTCTCTCGCGATCATGCTGAAGCTTAGATTTATGGTGTTCTCTTTCCCTATTCCAGTCCTAAACGGCTCCGAAATGGTGTGACCCGCCACATAATGTCACTGGATATTATATGTGCCTTATTCTGTGTGTCGCAGCGTAACGTGCTTACTATAGAAAAACAACCTTAGCATAATGCAGCAGCGTAGCACATCAACTGAACTTGCAATGTGGCTAACAATACCCGCATATGGAGCGTTCTAGTTCGGTCTGTTTGAAATATGAATAAGTGAAGATTAAAATGGAAGTACAGACTTAATTACAATGTGCTTAGTAGCGTCCCAAATGCACATTTGAGATCAATACATGCGTCACTTGCTGCTGAAATCAGCTGTGTACGGTATATATGTGGGCTTAGTGAAGTGTGGATCAATTGCACGTGGATGGTGCACTATTGTGTTCAATTCTGTGTAAATAAAGGACGGTATTGTGATGGTATATGTGTGTTATATACAGGTGTACGGTCAAATGGACTTGTATGTGCGCGAAGGTTTATTATTTCTATTTTTATTATTATTATTTTACATATGAGCTTGCACATGCTCAACGTCCGCAGGCGCAAATATATTGTCAAACTAAAACTTTGATGTCACTGAAATGAAGACGCCTGTAACTGTGACTGAAAAGAGAGAGAGAGAGAGAGAGAGAGAGAGAGAGAGAGAGAGAGAGAGGTCGATGCCATGTTTCACTACGCTGAGAAATTTTATGGGGACGTTAGCTCTAATTTCCGACACTCTAATTATTTCTGCATAATACTGCAATTAGGCCATACTCTTCTGTGCATTACTAGTACATTTACCACAAAGTAAAGGTANAGAGGGAGAGAGAGAGGTCGATGCCATGTTTCACTACGCTGAGAAATTTTATGGGGATGTTAGCTCTAATTTCCGACACTCTAATTATTTCTGCATAATACTGCAATTAGGCCATACTCTTCTGTGCATTACTAGTACATTTACCACAAAGTAAAGGTACCTTGTCTGTGTACTGTGTTTAAATTTGTATTTTTTACATGTGACATTTTACGTTAAAAAAGACACTGGCAAGCTGAATTCATATCGGCGGAACCAGTGAGCTCATTAGATGAGGGGCGGGGGCTTTACCAATTAGCGTTATTATTATTACCACAACTGTTCATTATTATTGCGTTTTTTATTATTTATGTTATCATTTCATGCATTCAGACATGCAAGCGGAACCTCGGACCCCCCCCCCCCCCCCCTCCCTCATAAAAACGCTAGGGTCCGCTAAGGTATAAAAACTCCAAGTCATCATAGGTATTAAATTTCTTATTTCATACCGCAAAATAATCACTGAATGGTACAAACGATACTGTATGTTTCAGGTGACACTAAAGTTAATCTTGAACAGATCTTATATTTCATGGGCTTTTTGTTTCCGTGTTTTGTGTTACAAAGAAAGAACATGAGATTTTAAAATGTTCCGATGTTCTATTTTGTTCAGTGGGCTGAAGCGTTAATAACTGTGGAAGTTAATAGGCACAAACAAGTAGCAGCACGAGGATAGACATGTTTTCCTACATAACCACTCTTGTCGTACAAGCAAAAGGCACTGATGCGATCAGTAGAAAAAGTCATCCGTCTTATAGTTTGACTTTTATAAAAATATTGCTTATAGATGAGAAAGAGCCTTTATAAAATATGTGTGTGCGTGCGTGTGTTAAATGCTTTGCATTTCATATACAACTAGTAACCTTTGTTCTTAAATTTCTGTTAAAACAAACGCTTTTCATCATTCAATCCAGAGTAAGTAACCCCTTCTCCCCTCCCCCTACCATTTTTATTACCCAACATCTTTGCGTGTAATTTTAACACGATTTCAGCACTTGAATGAATACCATAATTTGTCGCGAGTGTGGTCTTTTTAAAAAGGACAATTTACGAGGTCTTTGTGAGTGTGGTCTAAAAGGACAGTTTGTGAGGTCTTTGATTTTGAGAGCGTGGTCTTTGAGATTTTATCACTCAAAATGCTCTATTTTCCAAGATGCCTTTTACGTAATTACTATAGAATGAAACTGACTTATTTAATAGACGTCTTTAGACACATGTAAGAGCGCTGCATTGAAAGCTAAAAATGTCTTCCATTAACACAGATAAAACCTTTTAAAGTAAAGACTCGGAGGGTAGTTATAAGAATGGTTGAATATAGCTGAAAAATAGATTTAAAGAAATTTCCTCAGTATTTTCTTAAATTTTGAATCTCAAAAGCAGCCTCCTGAAAGAGAAATTTACACCTGTCCATTTAATGCAGATTCAGGTTCAATCAAGTCATAATATGCAAACAGTCATAGTTTACGTAGCAAGGGAACTGCTGGTCAAGAGTACACTTCTCTGCGACAGACCAAACAACAAAGTCAAAGGCAATGTTTAGACATGAAGCTATATACATATGCATGGTCCTACCAAAAGAGAGAGAGAGAGAGAGAGAGAGAGAGAGAACGCTTTATAATGGTGTTTACAAGCGTCTTACCTGCATCAAACTAGTTTTGATCCATGAGAACAAAAATGTTTACGTCACAGATGGATGGTTTCAATAGCTTGTTTAACAAGACAGCATAAACAGCCGAGTCAGTAAAGGTGATAGGTAGGCCTAGTACGTATCGATTTAATCGTGAACTAAGATGCCCCTAACCAAAGAAAATAAAAATTAAAGTATGCCGCATCATCTAAAAGTACCTTTATAACAGTTGTTAGTCTTATATGCAAAACATTCCTCTTCTTTGACGCAAACTCTTGCTTATGAATAAAATGAAATTCAACTAAGCTCTTTAGTAAACAAAAGAGAAGTCAACATCTAGTTATATAGCTGCAAAGGGCCTATTACCTTAAAACTGTGAGATGCATAGCAACTTTTGCAAAACGCTATTCTCTAATCATTACGTTAACATGTTTTTACAATTTACAACAGTTTTGGAGATAATCCCATTTACATTCCAAACTTAAATCTGAATTTTATGACCCTTTTTTGTATCTGGCCATACCAATAAAGACGACCTCTTAGGCGTGTAGTATATTTTTGGCCGGAGAGCACTGTTTACAAGCGACAAGGATAAGCAACTGAAGGAGACATTGAAGGAGGCATTTACGAGAAAATGGACGGATTCTTGAAGTCGATAGCTTTTCCCCCAAGTGTCAAGAGGCTTCAGTATGTTTAGACACACCCCTGTTCATTTTACAAATTCTTGTAGAAAAGATAGGCAAGTCGTTAAATTGTGTCATGTGCGGAATACGCACAGACGACTGATATTGACATCCAACTTGTGTAACTGCCGTCTGCTTACAAATCCAGACAGACAATTCATGACGCGAACTATTTCTCTTGAAGTTGAAAGCTATATTTGTAATCGTATCAGGCCTAACATCGCACCAGAAATACGGTTCGGGACGCCCAAAAGCCCCAGTTTGATACATGACCGACCCTATTTCATATATTTATGAGCTGCATAGAAATTAAAAATATTTTTCTATACCTTGCGGAGAAAATCAAGATCGTGTCTCATATAAACTGCACATTAAAACGTAAAAGAATACGCCTTCTTCGTCAAAGTAGGCTTAAGTTTCCAATTCTCCTTATTTCGAGGAAGTTAGATTCAATATACCGAATTAGAATATTATTCGTTATAAAAAAAATATAAATCAAAGCCATTTAAAGAAAAATGCAAAAAAAAAAAAAAAAAAAAAAATGTTACACGGTGGTGGAACGCGGAGGGGATACTTAAAGGGATACTTAATCATTGCCTCTCGGATGATACTGTTGTAACACAATTCAGCTCACGTTTCAAAATCACGTAAAGGAAAGAAGGATTGGGGCAGAGTTCGGTGAACAAACGAAGGAAGAAACTTTAAAGATACCCCCCAAGTCCCCGTAAATAGATAGAAAGCCGTTTTTTTCTTTTTTTTCTCACAAAACCGAGCGTCTTCACATTTTGCTAAAAAAAGACCCATTCATAAGTATTAATAAAGACAACCAAAGCACAACTTTTCCCAAATTGGGACATATTTTATTGCATCTTGGCCCACGAGCACCAGAGACCCAGTTAGAGACAAGGCTTGTCCATGCGGCTACACAGTGATTGTGAACAATTACATATATACATATATATTCCTTAAAAATAGCACTCAGAACAGATGATCCGCGGACTAACTGATCTGCGGACTAAATATGGCAGACGCCACTTTAAGGCAAGCCGCATTATTCAATGATGGTCTCCCTGCCTCCACACGCGCCATTAAACGGATTAAATCTCAGCCCACGAGGTTTAATTGCTCGAGACGGCGCGTCTGGGGGCGGGAAGACCATCAGGGGATTAGTCGTCATTGCTTGTAAGTGGGTCAGCCATATCCGATTCGCAGATCAGTTAGTCCGCGGATCAACTCCTTCTGAATACGCTCTTACATCCCATGCGGGGCAAAGCTGATAACCTACAGCAGTGTTCCTAATAAATAATCTAAACAAATTCCTAACAATGGTTCTTATGAGAGAAAATGAAGGTAATCTATGTCATCTCTTCACACATACAAAAATGGTGCCGGAATTCAGAAGTTACGCTGTCCAGCTCTTTCATATTCAAACGTCCATCCCCACTCGCCCGCTAGCACATGTGGAGGTTAAAAAAAATTAAATTAAAAAAAAAGACGCTGGCACGCCTAAGTCCTGAAACATAGCTTTTAGGTAAGACTATGAAGCTAGCATAGTAAGCTCCATTTCGCTATTTAGGTGAAGGCTTCCAGTAATACAAAGCTGTAAACATACTTTACACGTGTATAACTACAGTGAGCGTTACATTTTCAACAGAGACACGAGTTGAAATACAATGGTATTTACGTCGAATGCATGACCTGTGCACCTAAACGTGTACTTCAATATAGTCCAATGCAATCAGTATTGTTATATTATCTGTTTGTGAAACATGAATGTTATTTTATATCTTGTATAAGATCAAAATATGTCCACTACTAGTTCAAAAATAGTTCAACCTTTCAAGGGAATGAGCCCAATTTTTCATATACAACCCCAATTAGTATCAACATTAATGTGCTATAAATGTGTAAACCACATACTCATGAGATAATTGACATCTTTAACATAAAAGCAACATGATGGAGAACACTTCTCCTATGTCTAATCCCATCTTTTTTTAACACCATTTGAAATTTTAGAAGTGTAATAAGGTCAATTAATTGAATTTTTAACTCAAAATCTTAACTGACTTAAATTAATTTGCTATTTATAAAGATACATCTATGATTAATCAAGTGAAAATTCTGTGTAAAAGTTACAGAAGCTAGTCACAGTAGAAGGATAATATTTTTTCCTTCAGTTCACAAATACAAATACTCAACATTTACCGATCAATTGTGGAGGTTCTTTCTTTCTTTCTCCCCCAGTTACAGGGATGAGACTTTTTGACTTCTAAAAAGTCGGATATCCCCTGATAGTCAGAAAAATCTCATTGCTGTTGTAAGCACCAACACCATTCAAAGAGCCCAAAATCTGCTAATAGTTGGAAAAATCTCATCTCTGCAGTTATAAATTTGAAAAGTTCTATGCATTTGGAAAACAAACATGTCTGATAGCTTTGAAAGGCATTCATTGTTGACTAGTTTTGAACAAGAATGTGAAATAACTACTCAGTGCTGAAAAAATAAATAATAAAATAAAAACTAACCTCAATAATCAAAACAGAGATTGCCAAGCAAAGCTAATGCTTGATGTCTTGCTTCAAGGAAAATATATACTATTTCTAAATGACAAAAAAAAGTGCAACAAGTGAAATGTATCATGTTTACATTGACATTTCAACAGAAATTCAATGCCACAAGCAGTCGTATAGAAAAAAGCAATTTTGAAACTTTTTTATCCATACATAATAGCATTCAATTTTATACTAACCCTAATAAATTATAAATTTAAACATAATTCTGTATAAGAGACAGAAGATCTGGTCTGATACGTTCTGGTGCTAAAAATTCTAAGTGAGCTTAAAGTGAAAAGGTTTCCATCATGTCTAATTCCATCATTTCTAATGGTGGACAGTAACATGCATAATCTCATAATTTCCTATATTTTGGCAGCTAAGAAAAAGTCAACACAATAACTGCCAATTTTAGCATTTTTGACATATTGAAATCTCTCCACCAACAAGTTACTTATTTTAATTTAGCTTAAAAGCAAGTAATTAGTCCAGGAAAAAATTGGCAGTTATAGCTGATGTTATTATTTACTTCAAACTATAATTGCAGAGCAACATCTACTGAAATAACAAAAATAATTAACATATATAAATTGTTAAATCCTTTAAAGCTTACTCCTCAGCTTACAGTTATGATCTTATAGGGCCGCTGGAGCCAAAAATATCATCACATTACTAATTTATATAAAAATAACATTCTATAACATTTATCTTAGAATTCAATCACTAATATTCTTTGGCATAGCACATTCTCATAATTAGGAGACCACAGAATCTTTTAAGATTAAAAGGGATATTCCACTTAAAGTGTATTTCAACTAGATATTGAAGAGGATTGAACAATAATAAATAATAAGAGAGAAAGTAAATTCAGTACTGGAGTTGTGAGGTAATAATTTAAAAGCAATGATGCAATGTTGCAATCAATGCCAGTGACCTTCAACAGCATCATTGGCTCCTTGTTTTATTAATTCAGAGTCCAGGTTTAAATAAATCTATCTTCCCTCTTATGTGATACCACACTACTGGATGAATTGGAACATTTAGTATTTCTCTCTCAGTTAGGAATCTTCAAGACTTGGAGTTTGACTGAAATGTTATCTGTCCTTAACTGCAACTTCAGCAGTGTATGGCTGAACTCACAAGCGAGGACTAAGGCCGCAGTCAGAACAGTGGACTAAATAGTCCAAGGGTCAAATATGGCGATCCACTACAAAGCTTCCTGTCTAATCTGCTAATAGACACTGGACAGATATCTCATGGGGAAGTATTTGAGTCGGTCGACCATATTTGACCCTTAGACTAGTTGGTCCACCATTGTGAATGAGGCCTAAGCAATCTCAACCTCAAGTGGTTTTAGTCATATTTAACTATTTTACCAAAATTTTAATTAAAAAAATAAATATTACTTAACATTATTATAATACTTTGGACTTATGTATTTATTTAATCTTACCAGCTGCAGTTATATCATACATTTTTTCACAATATTTCTCTTTACTTTTTATCATTTTCGAGTGCTACCTCTCCTCCTGGACAGCTTCTTGACTTCTTCCAAGCAATTTGGATGTATTGATCTTCGTCTTTGACAGACACTTTTCAAGCTCACTCAGTGCAGTTGCCATGATGAGATTCAATCCTTCCGAAGACTTGTCTTCAATTTCATTGGCTAAAGCTTTGCTTTTATCGTCCATTGAAAGTTCTTCTATTAAATTTGTGAGATTACATTCCTCCTTTTTGCTTGACTGTGTATGACCAAGTTCGTCTTGTTTTTCTCGTAGTTTTTGGCACAACCTATAAACAGCAGCATAAATTATTTCGCCTATTTTCTACAGGGAATCTATAAATTTTTAAGTCCATCATATTATGGTAAATATGTTTCAAATTTTTCAAAAATATCCAAAATGTATAAAATATGAGAATCTCTTCTTAAAACCTGTAAAATAAAACATAAAATGATAATTTGAAACATTTCTTTATTTTAACTTACAAAACTATATTATTCAAGGTGATAGTTAAATGCAAATTTAAAAAATCCTCACAATTCCATAGGCAAAAACCATTTAATATGCAAAATCACTGCATCGAATTCCAATCCTCCACACATGAAAAAAACCTTACCTCATTTTCAACAGTCCCTCCTCCATCACCTGACACTGTTGCTTGGTTTCTGTTGTCATGGTGACCACCTGTTGCCAGGCAGCACGGTCCTCCATCAGGCAGTTCTCTGCTACAGACCTCAGCTGTTTTTCCTGCAGTAGTTGTGCCTGGAGGTGCTGGATCTCAGCATTGGCCTTAAAACAAAGAGAAACTTCTATTGGGGTAGTCCATAAATATTTTGCATCAGAGTTGTGACAATTTTTTTTTCTCTAAGATGTGATTTATTGACTTAAAACCTCTTAAAACCTCTCTGATGTAAAGCAATTCACTGCTCTAGTATTTTTTAATATCACCTTGAAAATCATTTAAGGGTTTACTTTCTAACAGAACTTCACTGGGATAAAATAATGATGAATAATGCTAAAAATTACAGAGTAAATATTTTAGCTTCTAAATTTGCATTGATAACCAAGAGAATAGTTACATCTGGACCATAAACATGGTTTGCAATATATAAAACACCAACTGTTTTGACCATTTATAAAAATTCCTCATACATCATCAATGCGTTTAGATGTCAACAACTATGGTGACCACAATCCTATACGATGTAAAGGGATAACAAAACCTAAAGCTGGCTCTTAGCCCAACAAGAAAGGCAAGGGACCTTCCACAGTCTATGCAATCTAGCACACTGGCATTAAGAAGGCAAATCTTTCCCTGTGACCATTGTTCACCTTGTGTAGCTGTATGGCCATCTCCTGCATCTCAGCCTCCAGGCGGTCTGCGTAGGCCTGCTCCAGGTCATTTCTGGCTGGTCTGGCGTTACTGTGCCACCTGGCTATACCACTGGTCATCTTCCGCCGCGGACCCATCAATCTGGAAAAAAATTATAAAATGGAAAAATTTCATAATAAAATAATATTAATATAGCAATGAAAAAAATTAAGGTTAGCGAATGTACTATTTCATCATTGAAATATCATGACACAGACAATGGAGTCATTGTCATTGAAGACCTTTCTATCATTAATCTAATAAAAAAGTAATTTATTGCAGAATACACTAAATTATTTTAGGTAAACAATCTCAATCTCTGGCTGATCTACCTTATCTAATTAGAAAAAAGTCCTTAATTAACAGAAAATAATTATACAAATTAATACCAAATGGGCTTTACAGTTTTTTTTCCTTTCTAACTTTTTACCTTTTTTCTTTTTCTCAGAGCTCTTTTTTGTCAATCCACTTACTTGATGCCTACTTCCTTGAGATCATTATCCGTAAGAGACAGAAACACTTGCAGATCCACATCTTCATCCTCGAGAACTTTCAGATATTTGCTCAGCTGAAGCTCCTCCAGAAAAGTCTTCAAATCGCGTGCTCTGTTATTGGAATCTCTTCCTGGCACCACTCCCCCTGGTGGAGGAACACCACACAGAAAGTCAAAGTCATTCCCTGGGGAGGGCTCCCCAGATCTTGAAACCTGTGGCTCTTGAAAATATCGAGCAATTCCAGATGGTTCTGCTTTATCTTGGGAGGAGCAGTTACCTCCATTCTGATTCACAACTTCTCCATCCTGTTCTTGACTAGATTTAACATGTTTTGATTCATGGTGACCATGATGGCCTCCTTCTGGTTTTTGACTTTGACCTCTATCTTTGTGACCTTGGTGCCCTTGACCCAGATCTTCACTGCCACTGTCTGTACTATCCTCTCTACTGAGGCCGAAAGCTTGAGCTAGACCACCACTGGAACCAGAGCTACTTTTGATGGTCAGGGCCCCTGTGGCAGAGAATACGTCAGCTTTGTCATCACCATCTGTAAGTACGATAATTACCCTGTATATGGGACTACTGGAATGGGCATTTTAATGATTGTAGCCAGGGCTTTTCACAGGATTGGGGGTACAGGCCGTCCAAAATTATTACCAGTATTTCCTATGAAATTTCAGGGAGTCAAAGCCATTATTTAAAAAAAAAATCAAAAGCCATCAAGCTGTCTTTGAAAATATTGGAGGTCGGTCTTCTAAATGGTGGCTGGATGGTTCGCTGGGAAAAGCCTTGACTGTAGCTGAAGGTTAATCATTACAGAATACATTAGAACAGTTAAAAAACATAATTTGATTTGACTGAACTTCTTAACAAAATACATTACTTGTAAACAACAATAACATTACATTCCTTAAATACATCAAGCAAGAAAAGAATGAACTATAAAATCTTTCAAAGACGTTTTTGAATATGAAGGTGGCTTGTTTTACTTGAACTCCATACCCATCACTCCAAAGCTATCAAGTGTATGATCCTCTGCGTTTATTGGGGAGGTCATATCACGATAACAAAGACCCCTGGAAACTGGGTCAAGGTCGTCCTTGAAGGTCACATACCCCTTAGGGATATGTGGTTGATTGCGATCTAGAAATTCACACCAAATCATAAATAGTCAGCACTACACAACTTCAAGGGACCACACCACTCAAATCAATAGTTAGGAAAGACAGAAACATAAATACATACATCATACATACAAATTAGATAACAAAATGACTACAACAAATTCAATAGGTAAAAAGACACTAAGAGACTTTTTATTTGATTAAAGTTATTTCTTTAAGGTCTATGGCTGACAAATTTCTTTTGTGTCTAAGTCCAATCATATTAGAGGCATGAGTTCAAATAAACAATAATAAACACTCACAAATCTAAAAGGAACACAAAATACTCTTAATAAATGAATAAATAAATAAATGCACACAGGTAGATGAGATCTCCATCTTGTGAGACAACTATTTGATATCCAGATATTTACTTACGCTCACTCTGGGCTCCCCTCTTGTCTTTGAGTTTTTTAGCCATTGCCTCTGGTCCATCTCTAATACTGGGCCCTGAATTAAATAATCATAATTATCTAAGTGCCCTAAATGAAATAATTATGATTAGCTTTGTGGGGAAAAAGTTACAGTAATTGTAAGTAGTACTGTATTAAATGTTTTTTTTAGAGTTTGTAACTAAAAAGTGTTGGTAAGTAAAAATACATTACTGAGAACACAGGTAAACATGAATCGCTTGACAGTGGGTAAGTGCTTGAAAATCGTTGAGAAAGCTATGACAATTTTTTTCCAATTAATTTTTTTGGGGGTCAAAAGCACAAAATGGTCTCTCATTAAACTTAATGACCTGAACAGATTCCTATGACATACCTTTTAACTTTGGCTTACTATGCCTGTGACTTGGAGGACGAGGCTTTTGGAAGGCCTCGTCTGAAGAGCTGAGATCTGCATCAGGAATAAGGCTCAGTCCTGAAAAGTCAAATTTTAAAATAATTATTAATTAATAAGTTACTCTTTACATTTCGGCAGTGTTTCATCTGGGACCAGTTTCAAAAAAGAACTTCACGGCCAAAAACTTAGTGTACTTTGCTTTAAGTTAAATCCAGAGATTTAATAAAGCAACCATTGGTCTGAAACATAACCCATGGATTTCTTATGTAAATAACCAATTCTGGTCATAAAAAAATTTAATTGTTGAGAAAAATGCCTGTATTTTCTTTGGGATTATCAATTTTTATCATCATTTTCTCAAATCTACAAAGAGTATATTTTTCCAGATTCCCTCCCCCTTTCAGCAAATGCAAGGTGAATAGCAAAAACTGACAATCTTTGCCAGCAAACCCCTTGGGAGAAAGGTCATTTTTTTTATTTTACAAAAGCGTACAAAGGGCAATCAATAACCCCTCCCCAAGAGTATGGTTTGTAAACTTGTGCAAATGGTGATAAAAATGGATGACTTCGTAGAACCCTCACCTGCGTCTGCTCTGAGTGGAGCGGAAGGATTGACATGGTGGTCTATTAGACTCACTATCTTCATGTGGCCATTGATCAGAGCAAGGGACCGCGCAGAGTCCCCATTGTAAGTTTTGGCATTAAGATTTACACCCTGGAATATAAAAATATAAATATCAAGTAAACCTTAAATCTGTATAAATGTTATGTAATTGTGAGATAATAATGTCACAGTTTTGTAACATGATGAAAATACTATTTGTCAAAATTACAAGAAAAAAAAATGATGACCCTTGACAGCAATATGGATCACCTTTTTTATTTTTCAAAATTGTTCAGAGGGCATTACCCCCCCCCCCCCCCCCCCCCCCCCCCCCCAATATGGTTTGTAGACTTGTAACAACGATGAAAAATGATGACCCCTTAGTCCATACTCTTAAATCACGTACATGTTGAAGCAAATATTGCACAATAATTTCATGTCCTTCTGAAGCAGCTTCAATGAAAGGGGTCATCCCTCGACTAGGCTCACTGGAATAAAAATATATGTGATAAGCATCCTACTGGAAAAATAAAATGTAAAAGGCAATTAATATAAAAAAGAAAAAAGGGGGAAAATTAATAACCAATTATCCAGAGCTCATCAAAAACTGTCTTTAGACACTTTAAAAAAACCCTTCCTAGTTTACATAATACCTCTGAATTTAAGAAAGTGAATATTTACATGCATTTCTTGTAATTCAACTTAAAATAAAATGCAATTCATTAAAAGGGATGTAATCTCATTATTTTAAAAGTACACAGGGCATTTCTTGAGAGTGACTATTGTTTTTTTATAAGTAAAAGCAGTCAAAACCCCCAGGATCTGACTTACACTGCCTCTGTGTTGGCACCAGAATTCAACAGAAACTTCACCATATCTTGGTGGCCTGCGTACGTGGCATGAAATAGCGCTGTCCAACCTTTACGATCACGTGCCTCCATTTCAGCACCCGCCTGTGAAAAGAAACATATACATACACTATCTAATTTAAACTCCATTGAAAGGTGGGATTACATTGTTTTCACTTAAACAGAAAATACACGACTATTTTTCCTTAAACACTTGGAACACCAGTTAACTATATGTCCTTAACCAATAAGTTCCACCTGAAAGGATTATCTGAAGCTTATAAAGAGCTTATTCAAGTCCTTCTAGAACAAATTCAGCAAATCCATTCTACATTACTAGTATTTCAATTCAATTTCCACTTACTTGTAACAGAAAATATCCCACACTTTCATTGCCACAGCTTGCAGCCAGCATCAGTGGTGTCTGACCTTTGCTGTTCTTGACATTCACGTTGACATTGGCATCTAGGAGGAGGTTGACGATCGTATCATGGCCGATATAGCAGGCATACATCAGGGGCGTCCATCCTCCTCTGTTCTTCCTGTTTAAGTCTTCCTTGTCACTAAACAATAGGAAATAACAGTTGTAAGATAGTTGCATAGTACAGTTAAAGAAATTGATTAAAACAAGGTAGTAAAATGGCGTTAATTCATTAGACAAGAAATTACGAAAATGTTTTCAGAGGTGAAAATTTATTACAAAGCCACAATACTCTGAAATGAACTATGCATGAACCTTTAAATATCATCATGCACACTAACTAATACACACTGTACAGAATAAGAACTACCTCTGTATATAAGCCCTGACCCTGTCAAACTGCCCTATGCTACTAGCCGTGTGCAGGTCCAGAGAAATAGGCTGGAAGTCGTCCCTGGTCTCAAATGTGCTCCAGCCCCGCCAGACGGACAGACTCTTATCCAGGAGCTCATTCTCCGAGGCTTCATCCGATGCTTCGTAACGATCCTCGTACAGTGACATGTTGCAGGTGTCTGCAAGCACATGCACTGGTTACCTCAGTCTGTTGTTTTGGAACATGCACAAAAGCTGCACCTTTTTACCCTGCAATATGTGACATATGAAAAAGTTCAACATTTTTAATTAGCAAAAGATGGGTCTAATTTTTTTTTTATAATTATAAATAAAAAAATGTAAAACTAATGAAGAGTAACTCACTTAATATATACCTATATCCTTAATAACATACCTTACCATCGTTACTACCATCAATTAAATATAAGCTTTACATCATGCATCATGCAATTTAAAAGAAGAGAGTGAAGTACTGGTGCCAGTACACTGCACGTACATGTACTAACGATTATACAAACTATCAAGACAATAAACACAGACTACGACACATTAGAAACCCCTCAGGCAGAATGGAGTACATGGTGAAATAGTAATAATCAATGCTCCGATGTCTGCATTATTAACTCTTTCTGTTTATAATGTCCTTGAAAAGATTACAAATCGATGAATGCTTTCGTCTCTATTCCAAATGATACAGGTGACTCTGTCAAATGACAGTCAAGTTAAACGGCGTTGAAACATTAAATTCAAAACAAATAAATGGATACACACAATTTATCGATAAAATTACATCATACGAACTTGTGTGTTCACGATATTTACCTCCATTCCTATTGTTTATTCACAGAAACTGTATTGAATCACTACAATATTTTCACCGGTGCCGTCCAACATCATATGTTCTCGCCGATCAATGTACGAGATATTACGAGACATCCGGGAAATTCCATCATGGAGGCAAAGCACTGACCCAAATTCCACAAACTTCAAAATATTTATTTTTACCAATCCGTCCAGGGGAATTTGCATATATTTTAGGATGCGATAAAACCATAATATAGTCCCTTAAAGGTGAGGTTTACTAAACGTTTTATTGCAACCAAATTAAAGCTCATTCGACTAAGTATTTGAATGCGTCTGCGAAGATAGTTGTTATAATTACCATGGAAATGATGCTAATCTCTCTGCAACTTTATTGATGGTTTTTAGAGTAACATGTATCTCAATGCCCTGACTATGAAGCTGTTGACTATCGTAAGATATGCCCTTTGTCATTTTGAGTTTTATCTGAAGATAGAAGAAATAGCAATCAAAAGAAAACAATTGATTTAACGGTAACAGTAAAATTTGATGAAATAAATAATTGAAGAGGTTGTACCAGTGGCAGTACATGTATACGTAGAAGTGGGTTTTTGGCAGTATTAAATAGACTTTACAGCTTCGTGATTTTGCAGATCGATTTTTTGTCTTTTTAATACAAGTCAAGTAAACAACTTTGCAAAAATTTATTTGCTATTTATTTGTTTCAAGTAAACAACTTGCAAAATTTTATTTGCTATTTATTTGTTTCACTGCAGAGTATATTCACTGATACCTTACTCATGTTAACAATCGTTGTTGTCTCTGTTTGTATCAAAAAAGAACCAGTTCGTAAAAAATACATTCAGGCTAAATGGTATATTTCTTTATTGGATGGATCTGTGTAGAATATTTTCATTGGGAAAGAGCCCTAAAATTGACGCTGACTCTCATGATTTCAGCCAATCCGTCCAGTATGGCGTCTAGTGATGAAGGCAGTGATGGGGAGGTAGACATCTTGGCCCAGTTTGCCAGCAAGATGTCTTTCCCAGCCATGCTGCCTGATGGCTCAAGCCTGAAACCAAAGATGGATCAGATTTTTACTGAAGTGGAGCAGAGGTTACCGTCTATTGATTTTGATTTCTCTGATGTAAGTAGAAGAATTTGTTTGAAGAATTGGTTCAGATTGAATAATTAGATTTATAATATCTTTAATGTCTTGTCCAAGCTTGCTCCTGCTACTTTATTACAGTAGCTAAGATATACATATATGTTTTTACTGTATGATATACCCTTTGCTTTGCACTAAATTAAGAACATTGGAGATCATTTGAGGACCAAACTATAAACAGCATGTCTCTGTGTAAGAAAATAGGACTTTTTAATTTAAGAAAAAAGAAACCCCAAAAGTTGTAGTAGTGGAAGTCTGATGGCAAATTCATCTATTACGTATACAATATATATATATATATATATATAATCTTTTTCACAGGTCAGCTCAGATGAAGATGTCGGAATATTCCAACGCTCTTTGATCTCAACAACCTCATCCTTCTTTGACAGCGAGAAAGATCTTGACGAGAGTCTCACTTCTGATCAGTTTGAGGAGTTGCTTTCTTCATCTCTTCAAGGTTCGCACTCAGAACGCTCAAACTCGCCACCAACTCAAAGAGAAACCGTGTCTAATGGCATGAATTTGGACAATGATTATACAAGTAGTTCTGTGCAAAATGAAGTGACAGAAATGCCTTCAACTCAGGCAAACACAGCATCAAATGGTATACTGTTAGGTAATGCCTTTAGAGCTATGGAAGTAGAATTATCAAGGGTTAATAGAGAGGCACGATCTCGATCCAGTGGCGGGAATGGGATGATAGAAAATTCACTATTCACTATGGCAAGGGAGATCAATATCAATCATGTTTCAAATGAAATGGATTTCGGCATACAGCAAGAAGGTACCCTTCATATCAATGGGCATGATGAGGAGAGGGTTCCTAGTTCAGGAAGACAGCAGGGCAGAGATAGACTGCAGGAATCAGGGTACCTCTCAGACAATGTGAGCAGCTGGAGACAAATACTTAGGAATGACTCGACAGAAAATGATGCTGCACCAAAGCCTAGGTACCAGGGCTGGGTAGGAAAGTCGGATTCCTCCAGCTCAGTACAAAACAAAGATTCTGACATGCAGAATGGTGGGGCAATCGGAAAAGTGTCTATGGGAAGTAGCACATCATCAAGAAAAGTAGACAGATCTACATCAGAGCCAGGCTTGGATCCGGAGGATGAACATTCCAGAAGGTCGCCAAGAAGATCTAAGCAGGCTGTTAAGAAGAAGATGGCGTCACCTAGGGCTGAGAGTAGAGAAGTTGTGGCGAGGTTCATCCCAGAGAGGACCAGGTTGTCTCTTCATCAGCTTGAGAACATAGATCTAGGTAAGTTTACTGGGTAGGATATGTACTAGCATATATGTTTTACAAAATGAGTGTGTGTGCGCGCGCATCCACGTGCATGTGCGTGTGTGTGTGTGTGCATGCATGCGTGTGTGCATGTCATAAAGAGCGATATGATAGAGAGAGAGAGGTGGTTTTGATTGTTACCTAAAATATTATTTGTATTCATGCTTAAATTCTTATTTTTTCAGATAATGTTCTGTCTTCAGAAAATGCCAAAGAACTCAATCTGCCGTCCTTACAACCACAAGAAGCTATGGGGGACACTGGAGAAGATAGTAAGAATAATTAGAATGACTTAAAAAATAGTTTAAAAAATATAGTCCTTCATTATAATTTTTGCTTATATCTTTTATATGCAAAATTAATAACAGAATGTGAACAGTTTTGAAATGACCCGTAGTATGAAGTTTAGTTTGTAAACAAAAAATACTGATATATCACACTTGATCTCAGTATTTCCTCTAAAAAATTATCTTGGACTTAGTTCATGCTTAAACAAGTGCCAGTCTGTATATATATACTAGTAGTGGGATATACTATGTGTACTTATATATGAAGTCTTTTGTACAGCCCTCAGTCCTGAGGTCTTCTCCTCACAAGTGTACCATCTTACCTAATGAGCCACTGACACAGTATATGTAAATGTGTAGCAATGTACTGTATATGCCTAAGTTTCAGCCTCCTCTGTACATGCATTTGGTATATGTCAATATATTTATATATATATATGTGTGTATGTATTTCAGCAGGCAGTGAGCCCACCCTGATCCAGAGACTTCTCCAGCTCTCAGTACAACAGTCTGGGCAGCTGTTCCCTCAACAGGAAGTGGACCCAGTCACTGGCGCCGTTATCAAGAAGAAGAAGAGGAAGGGGAAGAAAGCAGAAAGCAAAGAAATGAAGACTGCTATTAATGAGTCTATAGGAGGTAAGGGAATGTGTTGCTACAGTACTTATTTATCATTTTCAAACTCTTCACTTTTCAGTGTTTGTATTTTAGATGGTCACAAAATTTATATCTTGGCACAAAGCCTAGCTTTTCAAAAGTTTTGAGTCAGTATTTTTAAGCATATTAACTAACTAAACAATATTTTGAAAAAAAAAAACATTTAATGCTTTCAGAATTCAGAGTTATTACCATTATGATATTGTAATTGCATGGTGATATTTGGTGGGGAGTTTGTTTTAAAACTGCATATTTGGGAGTCAAATTAACGTGAGCAATGAACCTTATTAGAAATGTTTGTATTTTCAATAATGCAAATGTTAGATGTTTGTATTTGGTCACCGCTGTATGGTATTCACAATTCTTTACATTTATTTCATAAAAAAGGCGTCACAGCTGATTTAGAAGGTACATGTACAGATTTATATTCTGGTAGCCAGACGTTGCACCTCTGTATCTTTAGCAATTTTCTTTTACAGATTTATGAGACTACATTAGATATTTAGTAGATGCAACATAGTGATTAATATTTTCAATCTACAAAAACTGAAAAATTACTTTTTGATTTATTCTATTGCATGCATTGTGTATCCCTCATTTTCTGTTATACGTATGATAATATACTGAACAACCCCCCACAAAAAAAATTTTGAAATAATTTGAAGGAAGAAGATTATAAGTCGATACTTTATTTTTCTGGTATATAGCATTTTGCCTGACTGTTATTCCATATCTATATAGATTTCAAAAATCGATTCCAAGCCAGAGTGAAAATATATTATAAAAGAAAAAAATGTTCAGTATATATGGTCTTAAAGATACTAATATCAATAATTTTCTTTATTTTATTTTGTTACTATTTTATATTTGAAAATATATATTTTCATTTTATCCTGTTTCTATCCTGTTTGGCATTTAGAGTAGGCATATATGGTTACCTCTGTATATTTATTTTCTGTTTATTAATACAGCTATAATTTAATACAACACTGATGATAAACTGTTAGACATTGTGTTGTTTTTATAAAGTCTTTTCTTCCTCAAATATCATCTAACTCAAGGTTTATGTACACATTTCTTTCTTTTTTGATGATATTGACCTTTTTATGCTTCACGAGAATGAATTAAAATCATGATAATTGTAATTAAAAATTTTTGTTTTTAAATTTAGACATTCATATTTATTTCTCTTTCTATCCTCAAGCAGCATCTCAGAAGAGCAAAAAGAAGAGACAAAATCCTCCTGAACTTTCATCTTATGTGCTAGGTAAAAAAGTTTTAAAACTTTGAACCCGCAACTATTTTCAGTGTAAAAGAATAAATTTTTATAATATATTTAAAACATTAAACAATAATTTCTTGAATGGCTTTTACATTTAATGTAATATATTTAAACATTAAACGATAATTTCTTAAATGGCTTCCATACAGATCAACATGCCTTTATTCCTGTTTTAAGTTAATCCAAACAGGATGTAATTTATTATTTGAAATAGTGATTCCTTTTGTTAATCAATATGTTCATATTCCCAAAGGGTAATTTTCACCCATACCTCTGTTCTGACTCACAGAGTCACAGGAAAAAGGGCATTTTTGGATATATTTTTTAAAGAAAAGGTGAAAATGTATAATTGGGAATTGTGAAAATATATAATCTAACTGATTAATTTTGAATATTTAGATTCCATTCCCAAAAAAGAGGAACCTGAGACGGTATATCTGGACCTGAGAAACTTTGAGCAACAGAGGCAAGAGGAACAGCAGAGAGTGGCCTCTGTGCAGAGAATTCTTCGCATACATGATTCCAAGAAAAAGTAAGGGTCTGGTTTCAATCTGTATTCTGAAATGATGGAAGAATAAACAGAAAATGGAAATTAACCTGTTTTTTATCACTTGAGAACCTTAAAGCAACAGATGCTGATTAGTCTTTTTTATTTTCTAGGGAAGACAGTTCTGATTCAGAAGATGAGGGCAGTGCTGAGTCTTGGTTTGAGCAGAGGAGGAAGATACGAGCTGCCATTGAACGTGGATCTGTTTCTCAAGTTCTACCCTCAAAGCCGTCCTTACCAAAGTAAGATATGCATGAGCATTTTAACTGACATTATCTCAAATATTGGCGAAGAAAGTTATAGTTTATTTTGACTCCAGTTATGTTTTGAACTTTCGTAATTTAAGCAGTGACTTGTTTACTTTTGTCTCTGATGAAATGACCAGAGGTGTGCATACAGTCCCCATCCTCAGATTATAAAAAATATTTTTAATTGGAATGAATTTGTAGTCATTTTCTTAAAAAATGAAGAAATGAAAAAACTGATTAATGTTTGAGTGTAACAACGTATTTGTACTATGACGTTTACCCTTTATTCTATCATATAGGGCCCCCAAAGAAGCAACCCATGCTCAAAGACTGGTCCATGTTGAGCCAAAGCGCCCTCTATCTGGAGAGACCCAAGGTGATTCAGAAGTAAACGCTATGGAACAAAAACCACTGCCAGATAAAGAGGCTGAAGAGAGAGAAAAACAAAGGAGGATGGAGACAGCTAAGTATGTCTCTATTTCTTTTTTTTAATTTAAATTATTGTTTTTATTCATCAGAAGCTAATTTGAATTTTTTCCCGAATTGTTACTTTCATCGAGTCTTTTCTTATACACCTTACAACAGTGTCCCTTACTTAATTTTGTCTGTTCCCTTGCCACGACTTACTTTCCTTCTCCTCCTTTTAAAAACTTGTGGCCATTATTTCTGAATCTTTGGTCTTTGTCCAATCAGGTCCAATTTTATGATAGCTTCTGTTTTTGCCTTTGATATCTTTGCAGTGAAAGTTATCAGCAAAAACATATTGAATAACTATCTTAATTTTGTACTATTAAAAAGAGTGTTCTGAATAATACAAAACAAGGTTCACATTAAATCACTGCATATTGCAGGAAGCTACGAGAACAGCGTGAACATGAACGCCAGTCCAGACTGAGGCTGGCCAAACAACTGGAGGCGCTGAGGCCAAAGACGTCGGTGAGCGGCAGATATCCGTGTGCTGAAGAAACACCTGTAGTGTTTGATGTGGTAAGTAGATACCTAATAGAAATAAAAATTTGAATGGTGAAGATTTAAAATATGAATGAAGATTTAAAATATGATGGTCTTGAATATTTTCATCCAATATCCACTTGATAGCCAACCAAGACATTTATTTGTTTGTTGATTAATCAGTTTACTCAAATATTTAATTATTTAAATAATTATTTATGAATTTTGTATTTAATTGTTTGTTTATTACCTATTTTTTATGTATTCACTTATTTATTCACTTATTTATTTGTTTATATATACATGTTTTTCCATTTATTTACTTTTCTTTATTTTATCTGTTTTCTCTGTTAAGGAGGCCTCCTATGAGCCAATGCCCCAGTGCTTGCCAGACACCCTTCCTGCTGATCTGGAGACCATCCTTCTCACAGTGCATTTATCCACCAATGGGGAGATTATAGTCCACAGAGGAGGCAACAAAAGTGTGGATATGGGTAGGTGGGATGTTCAGGTGCACAGACGGAGACACACATGTTTACCTGCACTGGCATATCTGCAAGTGCATGCATACACACACACTCACATACACACACATGCACACACAAACAGAAAAATGTCCAAAACTCACACACACACATACACACACACCTATACACACTTATATACAAAGGCAAATTTGCAAATCTGTGTATGTACATATGCACTCAACCACAAATATAGAAAGCAATGCAAATTACAAGCTGATTATATTATAAATTTGACCGTGGATCTTTCATCCTCTAGGTCTAGGTCTCTCTGCTAGCTGTACCACCTTGCTAACATGGCTGCTGTCCCTCGTCCCTCATGACTTCACATTCCTGGACGATTCATCCAATCAACAGCCTGCGCCGACATCGCCCGTGCTCCTGGATCCTGTCCCTTTCCGTGTGCTGGGATTACAGCAACTCTGGTTTGAGGAGCAGTTGTGTATTATTGTTGCCATAGCACCGAAGGATAAACAAAGTCAGGTGACACAGTTGACTGGACCAGTCAAGTCCAAAAAGGCAAAGGTACCAAGCAGTCACTATTTTAATTTTAATAGTTTTTGATAATTTAAAATGAATATAGATTTTGATAGTTATTTACCTAAAAAGCCAATGATGACATTATCTTTACAACTGAAAAGCATGAAGGTTGAATCCTATTTCATCTTAAATATTTTCTCCTTTTACTTTTATTTTCAGCTCAAAGACACAGTGAAATCCTGCACCCCTTTCCAGCAGCAAGTCACCAAGTTTCTTTCCACCAACACCCTCCACTCAGTTTGCCCTTGGCTCCAAGATTTCACCTCAGTTGAGATCTCTGGCCCTCCCTCCCCGTCTCCAGATCACCCTACCTCCCAAAAGTTTGCTTACAAGCCCCCCTTACCCAACATCACCACCAAGCCCCTCTCCACATTCATGCAGATGAGGACTGACCCTGATGCTGTGAAGAAAGTTTTTGGGACCCCTGTAGGATTTTTCTATCAGTCCGTGGAGTCTGACGAGTGTCAGGCTGACGTGGGGATTAATGACGATGGTGTTAATTATGAAACACAAAATACCATGTCTTTGGTGTACAAGAAAATTTATCAGGTAAGAATCTGAGGACTTATTTGATTAAAATATGTACTGATAAGAATTTTTCCAGTGAAGAGGAAACAAAGAGGTTATCTCTATAGACATTTACCTCTTAAAATTTATCTGATAAAATTAAATGATTTGAACTACATATCGATTCAGTTGGATGACTTTTTAAAAGTTCAAAAAATTTCCATGATAACTGCATTCCAGATAACACAGATGGTTAATACCCTAAGTATAATAATAGTGATAATTCTTATAATTTCAATATTATCATTTTATGTATCTGTATTCCAGAACCCTGTAGCACTGATGGGTATCCTGAGTCGTGTTCTCCAAGAAGGTCTGGACATATCAGGCATCCGTCTTTTATATCCCTCAGTACAGCTTCTCAGTCTCGAATCTCCCCGCATATCATCGTTCAATGAGAATGCACCTCCTCAGTCCAACACAGAATTTCTGAACAGCGTCGGACCCATTCTCGCCATTGCGCTTCGCGGGACATTCACAAGGTCAATCTGGCTGGATGCTGTGGGTCCCTCAGATCCGGCCTTGGCAAGAAGGACGGATCCGAACTCACTTTGTGCCTTATATGGAGGAGAGTCGCGGGAAGAGTGCCTTTTGTTCTGTCCCAGGAACCCCGCCAGAATTCAGACAGAGCTGGCCAGGTGGTTTGGAGGTAGAGTGCCCCCTAGTGGTGTCATTGATGTTGGCGCAATGCCAAATCGGAAGGAAAGGCACCGAAGCGGGAGCCCTAAAGGGGGCAAGGGGAAAAGAGTTAGTTTTCACACGGAATCATCTCACCAGGCTGAGGCGGTGTTTCCAAGCAGACGACCACCTGCAACTCTCACTGCCACAGTTACGAGTGACATCTTTTTGACAGTGTCACCATTATTGCCTGTCAAGTGTCTTGGTGTTGTCATGGCGACTTGTCAGCGGCGGGGGTATCAGCTAAGAGGTGTGAGGAGGATGAGACTGAATACCAAGAGGGCCAGTAGTTTAGGTAAGTTAGGTATTGCCATAAATCTTGGAGTAAAGAAAAGAGAAATGCAGAAAACTTGAACTTATTCACCGAAATTGTTAATAGTTTAATATTTTTGTTTTTTGTTTATTTTCTGCATCATTATGTTTAAATGCAGTTTTTTATTTAAAAAATTTCCACATATTTACAGGAGTATCTGGTAAAGCCCTCAGTATCTTCAGTGCAGAGGGACCCAGGTCTCCCCAATCCCCAGTGTCATTTGATGACGTATTCCTGGAGCAGAGGAGCAGTTCTCCGCAGGACGCTGGTGAACCCAGCATGCCATGCACTGTGTTGTTACTTCAGAAGGAGAACGCCCTGCACAGCGCCCCGAGTCTCATCGAGGCTTTCATGGTACAGTTGTGTCTGAAAGGAGTCCTAGGTAAATATGGCAGATATTCTAGTATATTTTTAAGATGGAAATAAAAATCAGTTAAAAGTGGTCTTTTAATATTTATTGTTGTAAAATCTCTGAAGGTTTCCAACAAAAATTTGGCAAACAGATGAGCTTTCAAGGCTTCTGACATTTATAAGATAGTAATTTGTTTGTATGTTAATATATGTACTGGTGGTACAGATAAGTAGGTGAATGTAAAGAAGGTGCAATTTTAAAGGTCTTTTATGGCTGATTGAGTGATTAATTTGGTTTTTGCCTTGGCATGTCTACTTCATTTGAGTCATATAAGAAACTAATAATAGTGGTTTAAATGCTTTATAGGGAATCAGCTTGCTTCATATATATATAGCCTATTGTGGAATTAGTGCAGGATTCCACACGTGTGGAATCCTGCACTAATTCCACACCATGACCTCTGACCTTTGTCCTATATTCCAGGGTCAATCCAGTCCAGCACACCCCACCCCCTGACCTCCAGTCTGCTATTCCAGTACACTGGCTACACTGACAGTTTGCTCCACCTACTGGGCGGAGACTTTAGCAGGGTATGACCTTTGACCCTTGACCTTTTAGTGTTTTTTAAACTTGAGTGACAGCTTATCCCTCTTGCTTGGGATGATTTTAGTAGACCTTTTAAGCAGATAATTCTGTCATCATTCATTTGTTCATTGAATTGTTGGATCATTCCTTTGTTCATTATTTCATTCATTCATTTGCTTGTTCATCCATTTTTGGGGGGGTCATTTATTCATTAAACATTTTGTATTTTATCCTATCATCCTAGGTACCAGACATAGAGATAACCTGTCCCAGCTACATAGCTCCAGAACTGTACACTAACCCAGAAATAGAACAGATTGTGGTCCTCACTCTGACAGGACACCTGCACATGAGGACCTTTGGCCTGTTCTTAGGTAATGTGGCAGGGATTTAGTGTGTGTTCAGAGTATATGGTGTAGTTATAAGTCTGTTGTATGTCTAGTTTTGATATTGAGCGTATACTTGGTTCTGTGAATTAATTTATTTTGTTTGTTTCAGGTCACAAAAAAATTTATGATTCAGTTTAATTTTGTGAAAATAGATATCACAATTTTTATATGCAAATCTGGTGATTTAACTTTGTATGGATAGAAATATAAGTTTTATAGGTTTATCTGCATGTAAGGATATTCCATACCTAAAAGTAATGTGATTCCACATTGTTTAAAAGAAACATTTTAATCCCTATTTCAGCTAAACTTCTCAACATGACCCCCTATAGTAAACTTCCCACAGCCCCTCTAACACAGGAGGGGTTTGAACTGCTGGGGATAAAATGGCTGCCAAGCCTCAGTATCAACCAGGCCAAAGAGTTGACGCCATATGAAGTGGGGGATAAACAGTGGAAGAAAAGTATTCATACTCTGACCTCAGGTATCTGTTGATTTTTTTCTCCAATGTATCTCGCTACATATTTTCCTCCCTTTGCCTTGTAAAAAAATGCTTAAAACATTTGTGCAAGTCTTTCATTAACTAAAATACTTGTTTGGATATTTTGTTTGTGGCATGATGCATTGGGGTATTGCTGAACCACAAATTGCATTGTATATTCATTCTCCATTGACATACATTCTATTGTAACCATAACTCAAAATGCTAAATTTTTTGCCTGAAAAATTTTGAAACATTTGAATTATCATTAAAAACTGTGATTATCAATAAAAATAAATAATTGTATTATTCCATCAGAACCTGCAGTAGTCCTGCTGTTACGAGGCATCAACGCCTTCAAGAGGGTCTCCTCCATTATCAGCTCAAAGACGCAGCAGACAACAGCTACTGGGGGGCAGCAGCTGTCCCTGGAGAAGCTGATGTCACCGACACCAGAGATAGCATACAGACAGATGACACTGTTCTTCAGGGATTTAGAGCTGTTTCCTGACCCTCACGCTCGTCCTTTGTTACACTTCATGCCCCCTGTTAGACAGTCTGATGAAAGGTAGGCCTCAGGGCAGAGTCAGTTAGAAGTGATTAGAAGAGAAATAGATTGATGGGAATTTACTTTGACAATAGACTGGATGGGTGCATTTGACAATTTTACGTGGAAGGAGTCATTTCTAGAGTCCATAAGGTTATAGCTGCTATAAAGTTATTATCTTTAAGTTAGCAATATAATTCTAGCCAGTGAATTTTGTACAATATGTTATACATAAAGACAGTAAGAAAATTATTTTGGCAGTGTATTTGATGTTTAAACTGTACCTAGAGGTTATATGCTGGTCTGATCCTGCCATTTAATCACCATCTTAGTTTCAGTCTTGCTCACATAACCTTGATAAAGCTTTAGACGCCAATCATATGGAGGAACACTCAAACCAGACTGCTTCACAAACTTAATTCTCTAAGATTAGTGGGATCTTCTTATTTTATATAAGACCACCTCGTTTATTGAAATCTTGCGTCAGTTCTGGGATAATGCATTATCTTTCAGCCAAACACGAAGAAGACGGCAACTCAAGCCAGACTGGGCAGCCAACTTCATAGAGGAGTCCGTATTCCGCACCATGCTGGCTGGACCGCGTCTCCTGACCAGTGTCCTCATCTTCAAGCCGGACGCCGTGAGGAAACACCTGAGTAAGGTGTTCAGGAAGGTGACCCATGAGAGGTTCACTGTTGTGGGGCTGAAGATGAAAGTGTTGACCACGGAGGAGGCATGGGGGATGGTGCCGCAGTATGAAGATGTGAGTAGTAGTATGGGCAAGATTCCAGTATGGCCAGTGGGTGACAGAGTGGCCAAATTTAGTCGCTAAACAGGTCTTAAAACTCAAAGTAAAATGTACTGATTCAGAAATAATTAAAGTTGGCATTTTGAGTACAATACCTGCTTGTAATATTTTTTTTACTCTCATATTTTCAGTTTACATGTTGATTTACTGTTTTCCATTATTATTTTCTTTCTTCACCTCACTGTATTGACCAAGATGTAGCGCTTTGTAGCGCTATGTAGCGCTTTGTTGAATGCATATTCTAACAATCTTGCAATCAAAAGTGAGCTTTTGAAACAACATAAGACCATGTAACCATAATATGAAAAAAAAAGTCAGCGTCAGTGATACATTACAAGAATAAATTGTCCTTTCAGAATGATATAGTTCGCCAGATGCATGTTGATCACATGACCTCAGGCCCCTCCCTCATTCTGTGTGTTCAACGTGAAAATGCCGTCAAGAAACTCTTGGATGTGATTGGTGCAGAAGACCCCCAGCAGGCACGGCGGCAGAGCATCTTTAATTGGAGAGGGACATTTGGGGTTGACCCTGTTTGTAATGGTATATATGGTAAGGAAATGAAGCAGTTAATATGAATTGAAAAGTAATGCATTAAAAGTTTAATGGTTTTGAGGGAGGGGGGGGGCAAAAGGGGTATTTTTAGATATTAAGCAGCATATGGCTTTAAAAATTTTAAGATTGAGATTTTTTTGTGTTCAACATTCAGTGAGATTTTGATTGGAATCAGTACCAGTACTAGAAAATACATTGATTTTTTTTTCTTTATCTATAGCTTCAAAAGACTATCAGCATGCCATGCACGATGTCAAGCTGTTCTTCCCAGAGGGTTTGTGTTGTTCTGAGACTCCAGATCTTAAAGCAGATGAGGTATGAGGTTCAGAAGAATCATAACACTCTACATTTCTTAGACACTTTTCTTTACTTCATTTACTTTGCCTTTTCATTTTTCATGATTTTTTTTTCACAATCACATCTAAAGTTATAATATAAATGAAAAATATGAGAGATTATTCATTCTTGGTAATATATACAGTATGATTACTTGGTTTACTTCCGTCTTAAATTATTTTTTTGTTTGTTTTGTTTTTTAACAGTACATCATTTGTTGTATTGGTAAGATGTATATGAATCACTGTAATGCTATTTGGTAGCATGTAAGTATTAAGGAATTACTGAAATGAACTGCAGCACCAGAATTCTGTTCTTCAGGTTAGCTGCCCAGCGGTCAATGTGGGCGTGGGCATCAAACTGGACAAGACCAGAGAGGTCACCTTCAGGGATCCCAACTCTGCTGTAGGAGAATTGTATGAGGCACAAGACGCAGGGATCAAGAAAAACACAGGTAAACTAGTTTTTCAGAAGCATATAAATAATGTGGTTCTCATGATTAAAATAGAACAAACTTCAGAGGGAACATTATTTCTGCTGGAGTCATGTTATTTAATCAGGTCATCTGGGCATGTTAGTTTGGTGTCACTCAGAACAAAAGGTTAAAGAGACTGCATTTTGTCTTCAATCTTAGAAGTTTTTTTAATGGATAACATATTATATATTAATGTCTCTAAATCATGGAACATAAGCTAGAAATGATGTGAAAATGTAAATTCGCGGGGCATTACTGAGTTGGGAACTTAACAATGTCTTAATGATAATAAAAAGTTGTCTCCAGATGAAGTCAGGATCCCAGCAGTAAAGACTAGCCACTTCACTTGTCACATTCTGGTCTAAGTTAGTCTTGATGTGAGTCATGAACACTATTTTCTCCCATATTTAATTCAGGCACTACGCCAGCAGTCCAGGTCAGCCACATCACCATGTTAACTCAGACCAACTGTGTGGTCCTGACCCCAGCTGTGATGAAGACAGAGAGGAGGAGCAGTGTGCCAGCCTATGTGTATATTGTGGAGGAGATGTTAAAACATGGGTCAGTTAACTGGTCACTGTGTGGAAAGATGGTCTGAACTTTAAAGTCATAATAACTCTTCGTTTTGGCCAAAAATTGGATTTTCCTGGCGTAAACGGCAATTTTCCCGTACTTACCAATGGTCAACGACCCCATTCCTGCATTCAAAGTTAGTCCAGGGTTTTTTCCTAAACGCTTGGTTTTTTGTTAAAATCTCTTAAGAGATTTTAACTGACGGAGCCCTCTCTGACATTGAATAGCCACGCGATATCGAGCGGGGTTTTCTGATGACCTACTTAAAACCGCGGGAAAAGCAGACAACATCAACACTTTATTACAATAAAATAAGATTCATACGATATAATCGTCTTATTGCTCAGAATGCATTTATATCTACAATGTGTGCAGTTCTGGGCTTTTCGTTATCCGACACACTGTACAAAAACTCACAACTTACGTCTGAGGATTGTGTCATGCACCTGCTATATCTTATCCCGCCACATGTTATTTTGGTCTCGAATGCACGCGAGAATCCGCGTGATGCGCCAACATCCTTGGCAACGGATGTCTTGACGACCGGGAAGAAAGGCACCAAAAGCCCTATTGACAAGCACAGTTTTTAGTTTTAATACAATAACAGCCGTTTTAGTGGTGAAATGCAATATAATATATTTCCATGTGTTGTTTAGAATGTATTTCTTGCGGCATTTTGAATCTCAAAGGAAGAGTTATTATTGCTTTAAGGACCCATTCTCATAGCCACCATCAGTGTATGTAGATTGATCCCAAAACCGTCGTTTTTTTTTTTTTTTTCAACTTTAAAGTTTCAAAATAAGTAATATTTAGCCAGGCTTTGTGTTAAGAGATGAAAGATGTTGATCAAAATGTTTTTGATAAATCTGAATTAAGTTTTGATTCAGTATTGTTGTTGATGGAACTGTCCCCATGAACAAGGTGTGTTGGAATATTTCAGGTTTGAGGTGTGTGGGGCTCAGTTGTTATGGTTCACACAGGACCAGGCTCAGCAATATCTCCATATCTGTGATGCTGGCAGCTATAAGCTGGTGAGTATGTGTGTGTTCATGCATGTTCATGTGTGTGTGTGTTTGTGTGTGTGTGTGTGTGTGAGTGTGTTTTCTGTTTATTGAATATGTGTGCATATACATGTATGTTTGTCTGTTTACATATGTATTTTATTTGTGTAATTAACAAATAAAATAATTATAAGATCGCTGCACCAGTGAATTCATTATCCTTTTAAATTGAAAACTTTCCACAACACAGATTGATTACTGAGTTAGTCTCATTGGTTACTCAGAAAGTACTTGTCTCAAATATTATATATATTACATTATATCTGCTCCAGGTTCCTATGTTGACATCAGGTCCTAGTCTAGTATTAGCTGTACAGAGAGACAATGCTGTGATGGCTTTTGATGTGTTATTGGGAGGGTAAGGACGACAATGTTTTGTAGGCCCTAGAGAAATTTAAAAATATTATAACTAGGAGACCATTCCCACTGATATTTAGATCGATAACCCCCCTGGAGAGTCTCACTAGATTGCTGTCAGCTTAATAGGCTTTAATGTCTGCCCCGCCTACTAAAAGATTTAAGTAGATAATTAACTTTTTTGCGCACTCGGCTCCCGGAAGCTGGCAGCAATTTAGCGCGAACCCCCAGGTAATTAGGTCGATCCAGATGGATTGATATAAATCTGTGGGAACCCAGTCTAGGAGTCCTAGATGAAGAAGCATTAAAATTATGCTTTTCACTATTAACTTTTGCTGCTTAATATTGAAATTCAGTGATATTGATTGATTCCAACAATAAGATTTAATTTTTTTTCATTTCTGCCCCATCTGTGTTCTCTTAATAAATTGATAAATACATTATTTTATGTAAGTTATGTTATTTTTTCCCCAGTCCATATACCTCAGAGTCCATATACAAGAAGTATGGAGAATTTATTATGAGACCCAAGGACACTAGTCAGGTATAATTATTTATTCAGTAAGAAATATTAAAGAAATTAATTTTCGGAGGGTTTCTGGATTTTGGGTAAAATAATCTAAAATTAGAGAGAATTGCAGTTGAGGTTTTCTAATTCTTTAAGAATCACTGTTCCCATTCTGGAGAAAAAATTGTGACAAGTTTATGTAGGTTACAAGTGATATAGTTGAATTAGACAATTTAATAATATTTGACTTTTACTTTTGAATGAGCAACATCAGGTCATTGTGTATTTTTTGATAGGAAAATTGTAAATATTAAAAATAAAATAATAAATGGATAATAATAGACACTGATTTGTCTTATGCACTATAATATTCATAGTCCCAGATTATTTTGGCAGAATGCAAGTAACACTTAGTCTTACCAGTACAATGTAGATAATAAATAACATCTTGAGATGATAATTATTCCTGCAGGTTTCCAAACACCTTGCCTTCTTCTTTGACCATCTCATGCCTGGGTGCCATGCCATCATCAGGGAGGTTTGATTTCATAGACAGATTTTTGGAGAAAATTATAAGAGGTAGGTTCAAGTCTGTCATCTTGTTTTGGTCTATTTTATCTCATTTTATTTTTTGCATGTTTGTTAATTGATTTAAGATTGTGCATCTCACGACTATTTGTTTTTATTGTAAAATCCAACTTTTTAAGTTGCAAATAAATACATATTATTATTATTATTATTATTTGAATTTTTAATTTTAGTTGACTTAAACAGAAGTAGATAATAAATAAGAGTTTTCTGTAGCCTACCACATTGATTCATACACATGAAATCACTTTCTTACCCATACAGATATATCACTGCATTTGTTTTCTAATTCAAGTAGTGTATGCTCCCAAGATGTCATATGCTTAAAAATCATCATCGTTATACTGTACATAAAAATAATCTTTACATGTGATTCTTGTAGTGATAGACTAAAACAAATAAAAAAATCTAAATGTCCATTTAGATAAAAAGTACCTTTGATTATACCTTGATCAAGATTATATTTAGATGTATTGATCTTGCATTATGGCACCCAGGGGGTAATATATATTTATTATTTCATCCTGCAGAATGGCTGTAAACATATCTGTTATAGATTTTGTTATTGGATTGAGTACCAAGGGATCAGTTATTTCCAATGTGTATTTTCAGATAGGTCACAGATAGGATCAGGAACTTTTGATTTCAAACATTATGTGTTCACAATGGGTATAAACTTGGTGCCCAGGTCACTTCCAATCTGCCACCAGAGCCATTACACATAGCAAATAACATGAACTACAGGTCCCATAGGATTTATATACACACCAATGCAGGTCCTAAATGATTGATGCAATTGAAATTGATATCACAATTCTCAAAGCAGTGATTCACATCAGTACAGGCCCTGTAGGAATAATAAACAAATAAATAAATAATAATCAACAGGTCCTACAAAACTGACATATTTGTACATACAGGTATAAGGGTAATTATAGGTGTAGTGGTTAGTAAACGAGTCTTCTCTAACTTAAAATAAATACATTTAAACACTGGTCATAGGATTGATTACAAATATCGTAGTTTCAAAAGACAAGACAGTTATTTCTTATCTCTTAATTATATATATATATATATTTTATGATTGTGATGTAGTAGTACAAACATAAACGTACACGCACATGCACACACGCACACACACACACACACTCTTTATTTAGAAAAACTAATGGAGCCCTTATCATTGATGCTACATAGAATAAAAAAATTGTTGAGTATCCCACTGAGAGAATCCTAGATAGCCAGCCCTATGATTTGTCTTTGTCAATAAATCAAGAAATTATTATTATTGTAATTATATTTTCTTTTAACAATGTCCATATACTGCTATTTGTTTCTTTTCCTGCCAAGGGAGATGCCGTGCACAGTTCAGTAAAGGGCACAAGATCACCAGGAAATTGCCTAGAAAATTTTATGGAGCTGTTCAATATTCCTGGAAATGGATATTTTTTTCTCCTGGATTTCTCAAATGCACAATTCTAGCACAAAATGGGGAAAAAAGCATTGAAGTGAAAAACTGCTCATGAAAGAGAATTTTCTGTATTCTTGATACATGAACTTTGAAATAATGATTTGTTGCATTAAATGCTGAAGGAGTACAGAAATTGAGTGAAATGTGAAATAATTTCTAGTTCACTGGTTTGGTACACATATTGATAGATTCTCTACACAAAAGGAGCTTTTATTGGATAATTGTCATTAAAAATGTACTGATTTGCTGAAGTGGAAACCCATTATGAAGTTGATTATTGTTTATATGTATATTGGAAAAAAACTTGAGAAACACAGCTAAACATTTAATAGCAAAAGAATTTTTTATTTGTCCTGTGGCGAGAAGTCAGCGTGTTCAGCGAAGTGGAAAATGGGCACCGGAACAAAATCTAAAAATAGGCGCTGAGATCAAAATCTATCCCAGAGATCAAGGGGACGACAAGAATGGCTGTTCATTCAGACGAATCCACTTTACCTTGAAATGATGGCCTGGGTGATGCAATTGTATACATTGTGATGACAACAACCAGTGGAGTAGAAAATTGCAATCGAAACACATTTTCACCAACCTGAAAGTGGCTGTGAATAAGGACTGCTCAAGGCTGAAAAATATTACCAGTACCAAGAGCAATGATTTGCTTGAGTCTGTGAACCTTAGGTGGTTTGAATAGAGGGTGAACCCTTAGGCCAAAAAACAGGACAGCAAAAGTCACTTGAGTCTTTCTATATACTCAGCTGAAATGGTGAATGGTAACCGTGAGTTTTGTTGATAGTGATAATAGTGTGATTTCCCCTAGGCCAGAAGAACAGAGAAATCAACTTTGAAAGCAGGAAAACTACATAAACTGGTCATTGTGTACAAGGCTATTCATATCTCTGTTTGGTTGAATGTATATGTTGGTTTGAATTCTGGGGAGTTTTCTCTGTAACAGTGTGTTAGTATGGAGAAAGATGACTTCTTTTTTGTTATCAAATTTGAAAAAGGAATACTTTTCTGCTTGTAATGTGATATTTTCTGGCAAAGATAAAGTGGAAATTTTTGCTTGTTTTTGAAAATGTTCTGCACTTCAGGTCAATATTTTATTGCCCATAATTTCCCATATTTTCATGGGGTCAGCAATCATTCCAACAACCCATATCAAGCTCAAAGTGAATTGTTAACTTTATGCTATGATATTTCTGGTGTATTACTCATTTATTCACCAAGAAACAGTTTTTTAAGATTCTTAGATTTTTTGATTAAACAGAATCTGGTTTAAAAGGTGGTGAAACTGCAGTCTAACAATTCTTGATGAAGATACAGCAAAGTTAAGCAGATATCTTAGTAGAATAAATCTGATAAAATTTTCTTATTTAGTCTTTTGATAATAATTTCTAATATGTCATCTTGTATGTGATAACACTTGAATCCATGTTTATGTTTCTGAGGCTTTATTTACCTCAAGATAGAGCACCCCAGATCCATCACATCTTCAGAAAGGACCTTGCAAAAAGTAATATGTGGTAATTTTAGAGTAATACTTTGTATTGCAAATGACAGGTTTAATATCTGTACTGTCTAATCACTGTACGATTAGAACACCAAAATATCTGATTAATAACATGTAGATGGAAAAGTAGCATTTGCTCTTTGATAGTTTCAGATAATTTTTTATGAAAGGTGTTTTTCAGGCTCGTAACTCGGTAGTGTGCTTTTGGACCTATAAAGAAATGTTCTTTGTCAAAATAACAAAAAAATAGCAATAGCATGTGCCTGTAATGCCCCAGTCATTCAATGAAATACACTTGTTTGTATGTTTTAAATTATGTCAAGATCTGCACAATTATGTGTCATTAGATGGGTATAGTATTTTTTGACTGACTGACAGTCAGCCCGATTGTAAATGATAGATTTTAACAGGGAATAGTTTTGTAGATTTTTGGTTAAAACATCTCACTGTTTGCAGTTTTGATGACAAGATGGAAAAAATCCAGCTTTAGTCTTTAGTTATGTCTTTAGAATTATACATTTTTAGCCTTTTAGGTGTTGATTTTATTTATTTATTTATTTTTTAAAAACCGTACTTCTTTTGAGGTAAACATCTTTAAGTGGTATACCTGCTTAGAAGGTTTATCTGTTACAATAGCCAAATATTCATATTTTGTGTTATGTAGGGAAAGATATGGTTAAGTGCGTAAAATATAGATTTTTATATAAAGAGGAGTTTATAATCACAGTTTATGTGTATGTATTTTCTATAAATTCTGTATATAGCACTGCTGTATTTTGGTGAACTTGTTTGATTATTTGACTATTTACTGTGATATGTACATCGTTAGTTTAGGGTTATGAATTGTTGCATGTTGTATTGAAAGTTTATTTTGTGACATGCAGAGATGTTGAAAGGACCACATTTTGCTGTTGTGGAGAAATTTAAAAACTTGGTTGAATAAAAGAAGAATTAAGTGAATTATTTGGAAGGGTTCTTTGCTCTCTCTCTCTCTCTCTCTCCCTCTCTCTCTCTCTCATTTCTACTCGTGACCATTTGCAGGGGATATACGAAGATATAGAGCTTCAGTTACATGTACAAATGATGAATATTATTTTACCTGAAAATGTGTAAAAATACTTGGCCCATTTGATCTCGTCCGTCCCCCCCCCCCCCATATCAACCTTTTCCCAAGAGCGTGCTTCCGATGTACCCAACCAACTTTAAAATGCCCTCAGATAGTGACAGACCTCGGATACTCCACTCCATTACCGACTGTAGTCCCCGCCGCCTTTCACGCCCCTTGAATACTGCTCTCGTTCTTCCTCCGAGGGATGGGATCAATATTCCTAGGCATCAAGTGTTCATTACTGACACGTTCGATACCTCTTAAGCGTTGCCAAGTGCCTTGGCTACGTGTGTTTACATGAGTAAAACGATGTTGACGACGAGTTGTCGTGTATTGACTTCGCGCAAAGTGGAAGAGAGAAGAGTTTGAAGTTGGATTGTGTACTTGTGAGGGAAGAATGAATCAGTGCGTTCTCATTACTGTGCTGTTCTTTTTGTTAGGGCATCGATGCATCCTTCTTTCATTCCTTATCTCTCTCTCTCTCTCTCTCTCTCTCTCTCTCTCTCTCTCACGCACACACACACACGACGCTCTCTTTCTCCTCTCCCTCTCTCTCTCTCTCGCACGCGCGCGCGTGTGCACACACAGCCCTTTTTTATCAAAATATTAGCCGACGCTTTATGGACTATCGCGTACCCAAAAAGATCAAGTCAATGTGAAAATTGCCATTAAAAAGTCGTACTTCTCTTTTTGTTTGTTCTCACATTTCTACACTTGGGGATCAATATAATCAAGGACTTTAATTTCCTAGCACATGATTTGCGCTGTTGTTAAAACCCGTGTTCTTTTTTCCTTTTGTTGACAATTTTTTGTCGGACAGAAAGTGCTACTCGCAATCAAATTTCCAACGAAGGGGGGTTTCAAAAGGCGCTTTGTGTTTCACATTTTGTCTATAAGGGTCCAAACTTAAATGACCGCTATAATGTGGTCAGTTGGAGCGTCGACTAGCCTTTTTATCAAAACAGTGACACCAAGGGGTAATAAAAATTTAGTTTGTTGTTGATAGCCATTTCATCAAAAAAAGTCAATTCAACCTACCAAATAAATATTCATTCAGTTAAAAACATAATCAATAAAACAAACATTTAAATAAATAACTAACATCCAAATACTAATTTTAAAAAGGCACTTTTATTGGTCGTCTAGGCACTTAGGAAATTGCTTGTTGGTAAAGATTAGAAAAGTATCAAGTTCGTCCAATAAAGGAAGTTGGTCAATTTAGTGGGATTTTAAAGACACGGTCATAAGGATTACGTGACTATAACGAATAAAAAGTGAGATTTTTAACGATCTACCTCGCTCCTTTCTGTTATTCACGGCGCTTCAGAATGCGAAATTAAAATGCCGGCGTTGCGTCAACCCCAATGACGTCACCAAGGAAGCAGGTGACACGTCAGATGTGTGATTGTCAGGGATTTTAACAGGTGTCAACCGCAGTCTTGAGGCCCAGTCTTCACGGACGCGTGCCCATTGACATCTTACATTACGCGAAAATGACCGTAAATAATGCAGGGGACTTCGAGTTCAAAACTGGACGTTGTGTTTAGTTTTGTGTGTGTGGAGAGAGCGCGCACCCTGTCACTCGAAGGCGCAGACGACTTTTGGTAACAAGGCGTGTTTTCGTTGAATTTCTGAACAAATATAACTTGGTGAAATTCTTTGAACTTTTCTATAAATATTTCTATATTTTCTATTTCTGTGCTTTTAATATCTGTCCTTAATACTTTTTATTTTCTATCCCAGTAAAGTAATATTGATAAGAGAGGAAAAACATCCCCAAAGAGTAAGTATAAAGATAGTAAATCCCCCTAGGAATCAAGCACCAAAGATAGGCCTCCCATCCCCTCCCCCTCCCCTTCCCGTCTACCACGTTTTGCCCATGAGGGCCCTAATGTTATTTTAGGTACACAGCCCCGAACGTGTCTTCTGTGTCACCTGCTTGTGACGGCTTTGTCATCAAATAGAAGCTGCGACAACGACACTAGATTTAATCGCGCGTTAAGTCAACAATCTATGGAGTGCTCTTCAATGATCTGTAAACACTAGATTTGTTTGCCGATCAGAATCTTTCAAAGACACGGGCATATGGCGGAGAAATGACTGAGTGTCGCGTAGGACAAATTTCGTACACTAACATAACATACCGTGTATCAGACGAGATGGAATATGCATTGAAAAGGAGGGCTGGGGATTTTAAACGTCAGTTTTAGTCCGTTTTTTACCTTAAAAAGTATCACTCTTAATTTAGTCAAAATGATATTAAATGAACAATTTTCTAACTTTAACGCTATTGAATAAATGTTATGAAGTTTAACAACCAAAAATAACTTGTGGTCTAATTTTGTTTGATTTTTAATTTTACTGTGCACTTCTTGCATCGTTAATTTTATTTCTTAATGAAATTACAGATACAAGAAGTGACCTACAACAAAATCATCAAGGCGAACAATTTTCCATTCTTAAATATCATGCAGATCAGTGATATTCCATGATGTTACGAAACCATTAATAAGACTGGCTTTGTTCTCCCGTCCCTCTCGTCGCATTACGTGGAGAGCGCTCGAAATCAGCCTTTTGATAACAAGAGTTGTAGGAACAAACACAGGTGGTTGATATTCCGCATGCGGCACGTGCCGCTCTTTGTCTAACTGTCGTCTGCCTCTGTTTTGAAAGCCCGTTCCTATTTTTAGTATATTTCACAAAGAATTTCCTGTCGGTGAAATTTTAGTCCGTTTCGTATTTGAGTTTAGAAACATTCTTTTTGATTGGGTTTATTTATACTAAAAAAAGGACAATAAAGTTTTGAATAAATCGTACAAATGTATGTGTATGCTGTATAGGAAGTCAGTTTTCAGCCTGGCATAATTAACAATAATATTCTATGGACTGGATGTTGATGCTCATTTTTAAATAATATATTATAATACATTCATAAATATTTTCCTGTCATTGACCAAAGCAAATTGAATTTCTTTATCATGTGAATGTGAAACTAACATGGTTGAATTCTTCTGGCAAGGAGAAAGGAGTAATCACGCTTTGCTTTCATTTTTGGTGTTTTGTCACCAAAGGTTTTTAGTTAATCTATTTCTCAGATACAGAATCTCAATACAACTACTGCCCACTATCCTTGAAAAGTGTCATAGGACGATAATATATTACTTCAGTATCCTTAATCATGAAATCGATTATACAAACGACCGACAGAGTTTACCTGTTTCATTACCTTGGACTGTGTTTCTAATTAAAATTACTGTTTTTTCTTTCTTGCCTCCAAACGTAAATCATATTGGTCCTTTGCTGGATCTATGCTGTTGTATTATGACCAAGGCAAATCCAACAATCTTTACAGAAAACATTTATCGTAATAGTGCATTACCAAAAATAATGTTATTCCTTCTTACGAAGAAACGATAACATTTAAGGAATCACAATTTGAAAGGTACGTTGCTTCAAAGCTCAGTCTTGGTGAGACCTTGGTCTTAATTAAGTTGATAATTCTCCTCGGGGTGAATTATTCTAAATTGTTTCTAAAGCAGAAATTATGCTGTGACAGCTGGGCGTATCAACAGTTCTAACCTTGTTTAATTGATTGTTCTTGAGCTTGATAACAGTGATAACAAAATAATTATCAAATGTTCCAATGATACTGTTGCCATAATAATAATAATAATAATTTCAAGAATATTATGTTTTAGTCTTAATTTGATTTATCTGAATATAATTAATCAATTATTTAATTAATTAATTATCAAAGCACCCTCTAACATAAGACCGAATGAAATATTTATATATTCATTTGGTTCACTATATTTTGCCAAGTTTGAAATTCTTCACATCTTACAAGATGAAATAATTATCTATTAGGCCTACTTACTCTTTTTTCTTTCTTTAATTTTCCCTTTTTATTGTCACAACTGTAATTAAATAAGTTAAGATTCTCCTCCACCCAAACAATCACAATAAAAATGTAACGTTTCTACCCGCAAAGAGAAAATCAACCTTAAATAATAGTATTTCTTGTTATTTAACATAAAGACCACGGTCAAATGAAAAGAACATTTGTCATTTAGCACAAAAGAACATATTTTCTTATACTTTATCTGCAAATGAATTGTGGTAAGGAGGAGGAGGGGACCATTACCTTTTGCTCTATCTATAGTTGGGGTTGATGCACATAAACTCATTCCCACTCACCAAGAAAATTGGTCTCATCGTCTGTTTTCACAATTTAGTTATTTGTATTTCTATAGCTGTGATGGGATCGTGTTTCTTTCTGTGTTGTTTTTAATCTTCAGAATAATTTCATTGGACTTTGTTTTCTCAGGTGATTGGCGCCGCTTGCAAAGACACCACATTTCCTTTTCGGGGCGGTGCTGATAAACATAAAAGGCCAGGAAGCTGGATGGGCTTCAGGCCTTCCAATCGGGACGAGCGCCAAACATCTGCGGCAGACGATCGAAATGTTTATGATTATTACGGCTTAAGTTTTAACACAAGCGCTGAAAAACCGAAACCAAATGACGTGTGACTCTCCTTTATTCCCATTGCACCTGTATTTACCCGTCATTCTCTTTCTTACACCTATATTCATTAATCCTATATCACTTTGATAAATGGCGGTTTCAAGACCACCAATTCGTCATAATTAGACCTTGTATTTTAACTCTTTGGTATAGCTTCTACGCTATAGCTATGGTGAGATGCATTATTTAACCTACTCGAAATAATTCGCGGCGGCGATTTCATTAATTTAGAATGATCTGTGAAAGCTTTTTATCACGGATCGCTGGTCGCTTAAAATGTCCAATAACGTCCGTGCATTGGGAATCAGGCTGCAGCGGAATTATAATAGGATAATCATGCCGCAAACGATTAGTTCACTTTCAGTTCTGCTTTCTGTCAACGTATGCTCATTTTCATTATATTCTCTTTAATTCAGTTGGCCTTACATAACGAAGGATAGCAGACGCTGTGTTTTTCTAAAGTTTGGTCTCCATTCAGTCATACTGTACGTGTATGATGAAAGAGATTATTGAATATTTCGGGATATCTTTGTGGATATTTAATTTGCTTCAGTTTTTATATGTTCAATTTGATGTCAAAAGAATGCAATTTATAATTTTGATAAGATTGTTCGACAATGAATCTAAATTATCAAGTGAGCAACATCTGCATCATAAATTGTTTAGCATTAATTATACTCTGTCCTTTTCACTTAGAGAAATAAAAAATAATCCACAAGAACCCATGATGTTATTTTGCGAATATGAATAATTTTTAAAAGTTGATGAAGTCTGGAGGGTAAAAGCACTAAGGTTAACCTTTGTATCAGGGTTCAAGTTATTTCCCCCACAAGGAAATTAATAAAGCGTGTTAGATAGCGGCTTATCTGCCTTTATCAGCACTCATTCAAAACGCACAGCTCGTCTAGTTTTTTTAATCTAAATGTTGCCCCACAGTGAATGTGTGTGTGTGTGTGTGTGTGAGAGAGAGAGAGAGAGAGAGAGAGAGAGAGAGAGAAAGAGAGAGAGAGATAAGAAAGAAGAGACATAGAGATGTAAGAATAGAATGACGAATGAAAAGTCAACGGCAATGGCTTTTTGTTTTTATCTCTCTTCGTAACCCCTTTACACGGCCTCAAACACACTTTACTTGTCCTATATGATGTCGTCTTTCTGCAAAGGTAGATAAAGATAAACGAATGTCGATCAATTAGACACAAGTAAATTTATCTCTTTTGTCTGTATAGTGGCGTGAACAAGTGCAAGGTTATTGTTAATATTCAATTGTCTTCGTATACATTACTAGTACACAGGTTAATCCTCGCGACACATCAGAACGTTATCTCTTTCAAATTTAACTTATTTTAGGGACCAGTTGGACCAAGATGGACCAGTCCTAACACAAACCGCTCTCGTGTTGATTATATTAAATTTTTGGTACATATCATAGTTGAGGGATCAAAACATGTAACCGGTTTACATACAATCAGCTTTTTGAGATCAGGAGCCATTTTACGCTGTGAATAAAGTTAGTAGGATATTTCTAGCACGGGCTGCCAAAATAGTATAAACCGACTTAATAAATACCCGAAATCGGTCAAAACAATGTCCACTATGAACGTGGCCTTAGCCATCGTTACATCGGTCACAGGACAATATGACGTAATTAAGAAGCATTGTTTACTATATCTTCTCTCTGTTGTTTCATAACTCTTTGTTCTTTGAGTTAAATATTGTCAAATGTTGTCTGATAAATGTTTGAATTTTTTATGGACAACCTATTTTAATATCAGCATGTTATTTGAAGATGGCTTCCTCTTTGTATCAAAAAAAATTTATTCAAAATTTAAAAACAAAATTTAAATTAGTGAATGTTTGAATGATAAACCTGCACTATTTCAAAATGCTGCGTTATCAAAATCAATCGCCAATTTTCCACTCGGAAATATTATGCAATACATTCCTTGCGCCGCCTTAATTAGTGAGAAACTATCAAATATACACTGATTAAGTCAGACAAAACGTGTGCCAGATATTATAAATCTTAATATTCCAATACAGATTTCTTTGTTCTTAAAGTTTGCATTAACTGTATTCATTATTCCGATCACGCTCTTCACCTATCTCTATGATACGATACGATAAACCACCCTGAAAATCAAACGTTTGTGTGGGTGCCATTCGCTAGCTCACCCTGCATATCCACGCGTAGTGGTATGGCGACCTTCGACTTTCAGGGTTGGATTTTATGGTGAAGGATTATGGAATTTACCCTGCGATGATGGGAATTAATACGATGTCGATAATTACATGGGATTATCAAGACGATTTACAGGTGAAATTGTCTAATAATCTGAGGAGAGCACAATTCTATGAAAGCACGATAGATTTAAATTTTTCCACTAGTGGTAATAATGTTCTACGCACCAGCCACGAGACAAAGACCTGATGTACTAAGTGTACGCGAATTTAATATAAGAAAAAACATTTTTCTCAGTGAAATTTAATGACGTGTAACAAAGTCACTCATTTCCATATCATAATACAAGGGGCATTTAAAAACAATTTGTTCCTCGGATTAAGCAAACTTCCTAAGATGGTATGCAAATAAGGTGTACACAACCACTCTGTCAACTTTTCTGGAGAGGGTCCGATTAAATGGACTTATTCAAAGAAACCAGAGCAAATGTGACAGAGAAATCAAACGAAAAGAACAAAACGATAAAAGCAAATGCGTCACAAAAAGAAAACCTGGCCTCTTCGAAAGTCTTCTTTCTAAAGGCGTATCACCGCAGGGCAAAAACAAATCGAACAAAATCTTATCAAAATAACAAATCATTTATTACGCACCAGACGCTTGTTTTGGAGATCGATAGTTAATACAGTGTGGGTGCAGTCCTCCGCCTAGCCCTATTCGGGTACTCCCCCTATTCAATATTGCGCCGATGTGATTTCTTTGTTCTTTTTCGGCGTGTGGCTATGTTTGTTTTACCATGATATACCAAGAACTCTGCACTCTACCTAGTCATGTTCAGTTCTGGTGCAGCTATCCTCCCTACTGTTTATTCGGAAATTTATAAAAGCCTCAACTTTTTTTCTATGGAGAATTTGACCTTGGGAATTAGTTCGAATTTTTGGAGATTTTATCACCCTGCGTAGAATATTTACAGCATCGACTAAAAACATCCGCAAACAAAAACATGAAAAGTAAAATATTTATCCGAGCGTTTTCTAAGCACCTATTTATCGTCCCGCCAATTATATATGCGTCAGGTAAATAAAACACCACAAACATAAAAAAGTCTATTACCTTGAATGGTTACTACAACATGAAATAACACTGGCGTGCTCGATCGTCTCCAAACAGCAAAAATTACCGTTCATTCTTTGTCATTCTCATTAGCAAACGGCTGTGAAATACAAATAAAAAATTTACGCTCTTTCGACCTCCCCCTTTGTGAGCCTCCAGTGCAAGCAGACGACACTTCGCATTGGTAACCTGGAAACTGTCAGCTGGCACGTGCCGCTATAACAAAAGCGCTGTAAGTTGGCTGTAAATGGACGGCCTCCGAACACTTAATCAATGAGAAAATTGACAGCCTCGACTACCAGGTTTACCATGAGACAGAGAGGGGACGCACTTTAGCGGGGAGAGAGGGAGCTAAAACCAAGGGGAAGTCGTCTCACGAGCCACGGACATGACGACACGATGATAATTGACCATTAAGGCTGAGGAGGATTAGATTAAAACGCTCAGGTATTACACGCGTGCAGACTTACCTGGTGAGATTTAAGCGTGGTGGATCAAACAACGGTCGATGACTCGGTGGTGGATTTTACCGTGTAACGTTATCAATAGATTGAAGAAAGAAAAGAAATCTCGACTTTCTTACTCGGAATGACAAAGATTTATAGAGAGATGGATTAATGTTTTCTGTCGAAAGGATGAGATAACGGTATTTTTTCTTCCGTGTTATTTTACTAGCTACTTAAAACAGGTCAAAACTGACATTTCCCTCTGCACGTGGTATTCACAGCTTGCACCGGAGGATGAAAGAGAAACAGATACAGATATTGCAATAGTGGAAAGAGAAATCTGACGTGATCGAAAACTGACAGGCATCCAACGGACATTTAATTTCATAGGTGAAGCCTATCACATGCTTCATGATTTTTTAACCTTGGTTAAGGAAGTGAATGTAAGATCATATCGCGAAAGGAAAACTCCAGATCGGATACGAGATACACAGGAGCGCGTGGCGCATGCTGGAGATCGCCAACGCGCAAAAACAGTAGTCGAAAATCGACGGGGGAAGCCGGTCGATTAATTTGACTTCGGTTCTGTTGCGGCTAGTTTTCCATCTCCGAGGACCAATAATTCTGTCTCTGGAGCTCCGAAAATACAGGCAAGGGTTGGCACGGCAAGGCTAGTCGTGCAGCCCCATACTTTATATTTTCTGCTCCAAATTGCCCACCGAAGACCGCTTTGGAAACTTTGTAAATTAATCAGCAGCGGTCGCCCTTGACCGTCCTGCAGTGTACGTCAGGCATACGCCACCGTGCTTTATTTCTGATTGGAAAACGACGAAGGCGACGTGCAATTGAATTATGTGCCTTAAAGTGTTCATGTTGCAAGCGGTTCACATCCATTAATCGCCCTCTGTACCTAAGTCGACGGTCGAAATTAAATTGGGCCCCATGAAATTGAGTTGAATCTTCATTGAAGGACGCTATCAGTCGGATATAACCGTAGATAAGACCCTACGTGATCTGTTAGACGCCTTCTTGGAAATGCCACTGCGTTTCCTCCATAATTGCTCGAGCAGACGACATCCAGTGGCGGCAGATAGCACGTGTTCGTTTCTGACAGCAGACGACCGATGAGAAGAAAAAACGAGTTGCGAAAATATTGAGAGAAATCGACATTTCGCTATCAACAAGGAATAACAACGTTTTGCTTTTTTGAATAAGCCAGTAAATTCAAGTGGGAGACAAAGAACGGGAGAGAGATAGAGAGAGAGAGGAAAACAGAGAAAAAACGACTCAGAATGCACATGTTATCCGTCAGTCGCTGCACGATACTAACAGTCACTTCGGATTAACGACCAAGCCGCGCACGCTCTCGCACACGCCGATACACGCACATGAGAAGACACGACCGCGAGAATGAAAAGAGTGCACGTCTTAACGTTACAGCTGCTGATCTCCATGATTTCACAAGGTAGGTAAACAAAACATCTATATTTAATACCCGTACAACTGGTGCATTCTACATCAGGCTTTTATATATAATATATTATTTTGTATTCTAGGTCTCAGAATCGCAGATTATCTTAAACCAACTTCATTTACACATACAATGACAAGTCAAACTACACAAATTATCAAAAAATACTATTGTGGTACAGGCAGTATAGGCCTACTACCGCTATGTTATCATTGTTTTGCCATGATATATATATATAGAGAGAGAGATACGTCAGTTGAAGCATTACGCTTTATATTAATCTTTATATTAATGTTAATGTGGCATCATTGTCTACCTGTGTATGGCAGAAAATATCGAGTCATTATACTTTGAGTGAATAGATCGAGGTAAACAGACATATGTACATTGGCTTCATTATCGGCCATGATAGCTGAACACCCTGAATCTCCTAGAAAACAATATATGGCTTTGTGATATTAATACCCTATCCGCTTACCGCTGTCTCTGAAACAGTGAGCTTCAGGGTGCAGACCGTGGGCTTTCTGTAAACATGTCTACGGTCACTGTTGTCCCCCCTGTTTTCCAGGGTATATATGGTGAACCTTTACTAACCGCCTCTGTCAACTCTGTGAACCTCGGGGTATAAACTGTGAACCTTTTCTTACCAACGCACGCTCGCTGTCACATAGAATTCAGGCTACTCGCTAGTAATCCGCACAGAAGTGTTTGAATGTTAGCCATGTGTAACGCAGGGTGTTTTGGGTCGAGTTAGAATCATTTATCAGCAGTCTTTATTCAACATGTGATGATTCACACCACTATCTATAAATTTCTATTGTAGAGCACGTTGTCAATATATGTCAAGTTATTCTCCAAAATGTCGGTCGGTTGAAAATGCTATACTTCAGCTATAGGCACGTAGTAGCCTTGGTTTGAACATGTACCTTATTTATCCGTGACTTTGTTCGCCTGCACCTCGTGCACCCCCCCCCCCCACCACACACACAAACACACACACAAACACAGGTTGCAGGCAATGAATGTTTTATTACGAATTGATAGATCACACTAATGTAATAATATAAAACAGAGATATCCAATGTAATATAAAGTAATATGCGTGTAAAGTATGCGAGCTTCACACCGAGTTCAGGTTCTAATATATTGCGTGCCTTATATTAAAATACAAGGGGCAATTCAATGTTGTATCAAGTTCTAAGAGAGGTAGGAAAAAATCATATGTAGACAAAGACAGGATGTTTGAATATGACCTTTTTACATCGCTTTACTAAAGAAGAACGGAGATTATTCCCCATTGTTATTTTGTGTAAAAAGAGCAAGACTCGCTCTGTGATAACTCCATGCTTTCCTGCGAACCAGCGATGTTTAGAGTTCCTACATTGTAATACAGAAGCTCAGCAACTCGCTCATCATTTCGAGCATTCTAGGCAACATGTCCAGAGCAATTTTAGTAGATCATTGATGGACAAACGTTGTAAAGTGAGAGTTTTCGTTAAGAAACACGCACAATCGTAAGATTTATGACATAATAGACGATATCTGCTTTCTTTCTGGGTCCTGAACCATTACAATAAGAAATTTACCCCCCCTCACTCTCTCTCTCTCTCTCTCTCTCTCTCTCTCTCTCTCTCTCGCTCTCTCTCACGCAAGCACTAACTGTACAAGTGAAGCTGTCAGCTTTTTTTACAATCAATATTTTGCATGGACAACACGTTAAACGTCGCAGTTACCCAAACCGGTGTGCCTTTTTTTCTTTATTCAGATAACAAAACAAACGAACCTTGTTACATAGGGATATATAGATTGTAACACAAAACAACCGAGAACGGCGAATCTTTCCTCCCATTACACGTGCTACGTTTCATGTTTAACCGAGCTTGGTTCAAAACGCCGTTTTTACCACGAACATTAGAGGTTGGATATTTGATGGCTACAGGACTCTACGTACAGAAAGAAAAGCAGTTGGGGGGGGGGTTGTGCTTTCGCTGTCAGATGTTAGGAACTTATTCAAAGATTGACATAAACTGTAGAGTTCTTTTCGCCCCTTCAAATTCAAGTCAAATGATGAATTACATTTGTAACTAGCATTCCAGGGTGTAGTTTAGAGGCCAAATGAGGGTGTATAATCGTTCAAAATATATCAGCCTTTGTCTTGTAGTATCTGACATCTCACGATGATGAGAATTATTTTCCCATCCCGATATGATTAGTTCATGTGTCTATCTTCTCGTATTGAACCATACTCAGAACATAATGTAAACATACACAGTTCGTATTTCAGGTGTGATGAAATACTATACTGTTTACAGTACTCGGAATCATATGAAATGTATGGATGCATGGACCAAAACTGATGCGGGAAGATGAACATTTATGACACAGATATGTTTGCATTCATATAACCAATGTGTTTGAATATGCATACAGCTAACATGCTTGAATATTCATACTGTCAATATGTTTGTTAAGGTTGTTTAAACTATAGCTTCGTGTCACGCTGACCATCCTCCGGTTCTGTTAAATCAATATTATATTATGAAAACACGACACATGTATTGTAATCAACGTCTAAGGTACACAGTATGTAGTCAGAGTCGAAACTTGACTTATTGTATCTTGTTTAGGTGCGCCCCGCACTGTTGCATTGTTTGAATTGACACCGGTGAACCACCGTAGTTAACAAAGTGAACAGCCCTCAAGCCGGCTCTGAACCGACCACCGAGTACGCACGGGTTGTGTGAACCTAGCTATATGAAACAAGCGTATGGGCATTAAGGCAGTCCTTAACAAACATTTCATCAGCTGTGTGCTTTATTAGGATATAGGCTAATCAGCACATTTTCTTCTAATGTGCAGTTAAACTGTGGCCCCCAGTATATTTTTATCTATTACTTGCTGAAATCGGTCATAATGATAAGAAAAGTGCTTTTCCGCTGTTCGATTATTGTAGGAAAAGTGGCGCAATGGAAACCCATTCTGAGCAATCGAAAATTATCATTTTTTATGAACATGAGATAAATATGATATACAAAACGCACCTGCGAATGATTACCCATGGAGAGTATGTGTTTTCTCACTGGTAGCTAGGGATTTCATTAACAAAAAATGACCTCTTCGCGTTAATATCTTAAACTTATCCTTAATGAGAAGAATAGTTTATTATGATATCTTAATCAAGAGTTTTTGGAAATTAATTCTTCTTGCATACGCTTTATGCTTATTGAGAAAAAAAAGGCAGACGGCACAGGTACGCTTTGTGGAGCGGACGTGGCGGATATCAATCACCTTTTTCACGGAAATGACCGCAATTAAGAATAGTTCTAATCATCCGACACACGTGCCAGGCCAATTTTCTCTGCTAAAAACGGAAGGAGGCATCGAAACCATAGTCGTGGGAAGAGATTTTTGGTTTGAAAGAAATACCTGGTACTTTTTTATGGCTGTATGCCTCCTGAAGGCACGTGGCAGGGCGCACACGCGCTGGCACGCGACATGTCAAAGCACGAGGTTCCCTGCACGCGCTTTGGCGCCGCTGGCTGCATCAATATTTAAAATGAGTATTTTTTGTCATTCGGTTCTCACAGCAAAAGTTGGATGGGAAAAGAAAGGAGATCAAAGGAATTGAAAATTAATATAGTAATGATCTGCCTTGAACAGGTGCTTTCCGTTTGATATCACGTATCATTCTCTCCTATTAAATCATGTTTTATTCACATCTGTCAGTAGTGCGCTTTGTGACAGATTTAAGAATCGATATGTATTTTATCTCTTCAAATGAGGGATGGGAAAGAGAAAGACACAGAAAGAAAGACACAGAAAGAAAGATAGATCGAGAGAAAGAGATACGTGCACATTTGCTTTGAATCGATAAATCGACACAAATTTGGTGGTCATCCGAGTCTTAGAAAATGCTGGTGAACGCATGTTTACCAGAAAGTGATTGATATAATCAATAGATAAATATTGTCAATTGAGGAATTATACTAGTAAAGTAATCTAATCGCGGCCAAAATAAGATGAAAAATTTCATTAGACAAAATGTCGTTCATTTTTATTAATAAAGGGCTCTATCGCAGTCCACAGTGTAATATTCATCTATCCTTCCCTCCGTTGAATATGCACTGGCCGTACAGGAGATGCATTTTCACACTTAGTAGCCGGCAGCTAATGAACCCAGCTTGTTTACAGTGGCGACCGAAATATTTATCTGAAAAACAGAAACTGCAATATTGGTGCGCATGCCTGAAAATATAGGTATGGATACAAAGTTTTACTGTATGAAGCAATTATAATCTTTTGTATAGAATGTATAGCGTATTCTAGTAGGAAATAAGAAGACATGCTGTTGGATAGGGACATAGATGTCTTTTTGAGAGAGAGAGAGAGAGAGAGAGAGAGAGAGAGAGAGAGAGAGAGAGAGAG
>NW_019775856.1:105671-149521 GCF_001039355.2 Lingula anatina
GAGAGAGAGAGAGAGAGAGAGAGAGAGAGGGAGAGAGAGAGAGAATGGATGAAATAATTGGAAGATAAAATAATCGGAAGTAGAGAATGTCTCTCTCTCTCTCTCTCTCTCTCTCTCTCTCTCATATTCAAGCGAAATAAAGAAGAGTGATGGACATCGATGCACGCCACCATCTTAAAGCATTTAAAAGACTAATTCGTTAATTTAATTTTTAAAATTGTTAAATCGCAAATAAATAAGAAACGTATAAAACAAACACTTGAACATGTAAACGATTTATTTCTCGTTGTCAGTCCAAGAGGGTTACGTGTGGGAGATTGTTGAAACACGAGATACCTATTAAGACAAAGGCAGTGACAGATTTTGACTGCATTGTGTTTCAGTTTATTAGATTGTGGTAACGCGTGTACGACACGTGTTCCATAGAGTACAAACGATTTCAGTGTCCCGTCACCAGGTTTTCTTTCATGGAGGGGTTTATTTTGGAAAATACAATATACGGAAACTACTGTTTCACCTATATCATGATATGACCTTCTTTTTTGTAGCATTAATGCCACCCCCCCCCCCCACAAAAAAATAATAATGATAATAATATCCCAGCAAAATGAATTACATGGAATACAGTGATATAAAAAACATAATTTAAGCACGCCACAATTTGTTTCAAATGTAAATATATATGATTGTTGGAGCAGATAGATTAGACTCTGAAGGATATAATATATTGTAGTGCGGAAATTAAACTGCCTGTCGCGGTATATTTCTTTTGATGAAAGGTGAATCATCAAAGTTGCTTCGTTTTTATTCCCGAGAGAGAGAGAGATGTCAAGACCAACATGGGGTGTTGAAACACGCGCACGCTCATTTACACATACATCCCCAAAAGATCACACGCACCCACAGGCACACACACACACTAAAACATGCTTTCACGCAAACACAAACATATCACACAGGCACACGCACAATTACATAAACCTAAACACACGCACGTACACACACATACACACGCGCACACACAAGCGTACCCAAAAACATACACGCAGACACACACATACACACACTAACACACACACAGACACACGCGCACACACACTAACACACACACCAACGTACACACACTAACTCACACACACACACAAATCTTTTTTTTTTTTTTAGAAATTTTCAGTTTTTGTGCTTTTGCGATGTGCCAGCGACTGTAATTAATGATCAAGGCCCAATCGACTTTCCCATGATGTATCTAGTGACGTTGGGTAAATTTATTGCCAACAGTTCTGATGGTCAGGGTTAACAGAGCGGTTAGGGGAAACAGGGGTTAACTGTGCACCAGAACGAACGCGATTTTACGCAAGTAAAACTTGCACATTACCTGGACTCTCGAGGAATTGAGCATTTCTAATCTTTTTCCCCAAAAAACACCTTTAGTAAGGTCCGTTTTGCATACAAATATGTGTCAACGTTAACGAAAAGGACAAGAATAAATACAGCTTTGATGATGCCACTTGTAGAGTCATGCATATTTTACGCCGCACATCCTTTCATTAGTGCCAAATTGAACGCTCTCCGCGCTACAGGAACTAATCAGGGCGGGGATGTAATATTTATGTTTTCTGGGCCTCATGGTCACCCTGATACTCGGAGCACTGACGATGATTTACATTTTTCCTCACGCTCACAGCTCTGCATCTCTTTCTGATCGTGAGGTTCAATTAGGCCGTGAAACAAAGGAAACTTACATAAGTGGTTGACCGAGAAATATAATAATAATAATAATAATAATAATAATAATAATAATAATAATAATATTTAATGCGGGGTCAAACGAGTTTTGATGAAAGAAAGAAAGAGAGAGAGAGAGAGAGAGAGAGAGAGAGAGAGAGAGAGAGATGCTGATGGTCAAAAGGGTATATACTACGTATACTTGTACGTGTGTGTGTGCATGTGTGTGTGTGCATGTGTGTGTGTGTGTGTGCTCTCTCCAGTCACGTGAATGGCAGTTTGGGTGTCGACAGTCAGGTTTCAATAATAACATTCAAACGCTTCACGGCTCTCTTTATGTTGGTGTCTATTAGCGCGTCTTTTAACTTAACAGCAATCCATACATCAGACTGATGGCCTGCAAAGTTGGCGAACCGTATCTGCTTGCCATTCTCTCCTAATCGATACTTGAGAAAGAATAACTACTTGCCATGAGCTTTATTTTGCCTTTGGTGACGATTTGTCTTTGACTCCGACCTCGATTATCGCCATCTTCACATATTATCAATTAGGCTTATTAGCGCTCGTGTTCTACTGTGTAAGAAATTTGAAGAGAAATTGATATGGCTCTTCGTTTTGTTTATCTGTGTTAGAGCAAATAGGATGCTGTGTTGATGGGCGATGAAATACTAATGGCACGCACACAGTTGCGTAAGGTGTATACACAGCTCTCTCTCTGTCTGTAATAGTAGATATTTGAGACGGCTGTCAGTTATTATTTAAAGACATCAAACACTGGATAAGTGATAGGTGTATGCTGGGGTGTGAGAGCCACAGAGAATGTGTGTGTGTGTGTGTGTGTGTGTGTGTGTGAGAGAGAGAGAGAGAGAGAGAGAGAGAGAGAGAGAGAGATAAATACTCCTCAAAATGATATATTATCGTCCATGCCCATGGTAACCAAACCTCAAATAAAACATAAATTTCCTCTGAAAAACCACAAATGTCTTGTTTATACCTCGTGTTCATAGACAAAGAGATCGATAAATCATTTCGGCCATTGAAATCAAACTGCTCCTGAATCTGACTTCTACTCAGGGATCTCTAAGCCGAAATTGAAGAAAACTCGCAAAAAGGGGTAGTGTTAGCAATAATGCCTTGAAACATTCAGTGTCGTTGCATATATTCGCCGTCATCGATTGCTGCAAGGGTTCACTCTAACACGTAACATATACGCCACATAATAGAATATTGTACCTAACGTGGCATAAGCACGGATAACAATTTTTCTCTCGCTCGTTTTGATTTTCCATAATCTCCTTGCAGCTGACTAGGAATCAATCTAATCCACTCCTTACACAGTCACCTTGTACTTTCGCCACAGTATTCTATATATATATGACTTATAACATGATGTAGTGTCGATTTTGATGTTGGCAACTGTTACACTCAAATTTATGATAACTTGTGTGCCATTTGTGTGCGTGCGTGTGTTTGCGTGCGTGTGCGTGCACGTGCGTGAGTGTATATTGATCACAGTGTTTTAAAGATGTACTATTCACAGAAGAGGATGAAAACGCAATTAACTGTAGGCATTGAGAAGATTTATTGGCTCTACTTAACTTGGGCTCTTATGAATAAGCTTCTAACACACTATCACCACATACTAACAACCCATTCCTATAACACCAGAGAGTTCGTATAGTTCATGAATACGCCAAAAAATCAAAAGAAGAAAAGAGAAACGGCGGAGTTTTTGTAAATGTACACTCTCTAAGATTGATTATTCTAATTAGAATGTCGAGGGTTTATAAGAAAGAAAAATTGATATTCCGGTTCTATGTTTAGCTTCTAGCGTTGGCTTACCGCCACTTGATACCTTTTTTATGTATTGGCAAACTCAGGAGATGTTTGCTGATCTGACGCTTTTGTGCAACTCTTCGACCTCAAGCACCATTGACTCTCGCTCTTAGAGACGGGGGTGTACAGTTCAGGTGTTGATCAATCTGAGCAATCTGGACTCGTTTCTACTGCTATTTTTTGTTTGCGATTTGAAAATACTACTAATGTATTTAAAACCATTCTGCAAATTTCAAAAATCATATTCTGGAGCATCATGATGGTTATCATATAATGTATAAAGACATTTTACCCCTCCACCCCCCTTCCAACCCCTTCACTCAAGTCACCCTAAATGATATGGATATTGTTTTACGTCACGTTGATAAATACGTATGTAGCTTCTTATTATGTTGATAACTAAAATCATTTTTTATTATTTAAAGATATGTCNGCACGAGGTTCCCTGCACGCGCTTTGGCGCCGCTGGCTGCATCAATATTTAAAATGAGTATTTTTTGTCATTCGGTTCTCACAGCAAAAGTTGGATGGGAAAAGAAAGGAGATCAAAGGAATTGAAAATTAATATAGTAATGATCTGCCTTGAATAGGTGCTTTCCGTTTGATATCACGTATCATTCTCTCCTATTAAATCATGTTTTATTCACATCTGTCAGTAGTGCACTTTGTGACAGATTTAAGAATCGATATGTATTTTATCTCTTCAAATGAGGGATGGGAAAGAGAAAGAGACAGAAAGAAAGAAAGACACAGAAAGAAAGATAGATCGAGAGAAAGAGATACGTGCACATTTGCTTTGAATCGATAATCGACACAAATTTGGTGGTCATCCGAGTCTTAGAAAACGCATGTTTACCAAAGAGTGATTGATATAATCAATAGATAAATGTTGTCAATTAAGGAATTATACTAGTAAAGTAATCTAATCGCGGCCAAGATAAGATGAAAAATTTCATTGGACAAAATCTCGTTCATTTTTATTAATAAAGGGCTCTATCGCAGTGTAATATTCATCTATCCTTTCCTCCGTTGAATATGCACTGGCCGTACCAGAGATGTATTTTCACACTTAGTAGCCGGCAGCTAATGAACCCAGCTTGTTTACAGTGGTGACCGAAATATTTATCTGAAAAACAGAAACTGCAATATGAGTGCGCATGCCTGAAAATATAGGTATGGATACCTAGTTTGACTGTATGAAGCAATTATAATCTTTTGTATAGATTGATCGTATTCTAGGGTCAATCTTTAGAAATAAGAAGTAATGTTGTTGGACAGAGACATAATATATATTATTTTTATATATTATTCTCTAATAGCATTCTATTTTATGAGAGAGAGAGGTGCGGAAGAATAGGAGAAATATAAAAGAAACGGAGAATGGATGAAAGAATAAGTAGAGAATCTCTCTCTCTTTCTCTCTCTCTCATATTCAAGCGAAATAAAGAAGAGTGATGGACATCGATGCACCACGACGCCACCATCTTAAAGCATTTAAAAGACTAATTCGTTCATTTGATTTTTAAAATTGTTAAATTGCAAATAAATAAGAAACGTATAAAACAAACACTTTAACATGTAAACGATTTATTTCTCGTTGTCAGTCCAAGAGGGTTAAGTGTACTTTACCATGGGTGATTGTTGAAACACGAGATACCTATTAAGACAATGGCAGTGACAGATTTTGACTGCATTGTGTTTCAGTTTATTAGATTGTGGTAAGGCGTGTACGTCACGTGTTCGATAGAGTACAAACGATTTCAGTGTCCCGTCACCAGGTTTTTTTTCATGGAGGGGTTTATTTTGGAAAATACAATATACGGAAACTACTGTTTCCCCTATATCATGATATGAACTTCTTTTTTGGAGCATTAATGCCACCCCCACCCCCACAAAAAAATAATAATGATGATAATATCCCAGCAAAATGAATTACATGGAATACAGTGATATAAAAAACACAATTTAAGCACGCCACAATTTGTTTCAAATGTAAATATATATATTATTGTTGGAGCAGATAGATTAGACTCTGAAGGATATAATATATTGCAGTGCGGAAATTAAACTGCCTGTCGCGGTATATTTCTTTTGATGAAAGGTGAATCATCAAAGTTGCTTCGTTTTTATTCCCGAGAGAGAGAGAGAGAGAGAGAGAGAGAGAGAGAGATGTCAAGACCAACATGGGGTGTTGAAACACGCGCACTCTCATTTACACATACATTCCCAAAAGATCACACGCACCCACAGGCACACACACACACACACACACTAAAACATGCTTTCACGCAAACACATACATATCACACAGGCACACGCACAATTACATAAACCTAAACACACGCACGTACACACACATACACACAAGCACACACAAGCGTACCCAAAAACATACACGCAGACACACACATACACACACTAACACGCACACATACACACGCGCACACACACTAACACACACACCAACGCACACACACTAACTCTCACACACACAAATCTTTTTTTTTTTCAAGAAATTTTCAGTTTTTGTACTTTTGCGATGTGCCAGCGACTGTAATTAATGATCAAGGCCCAATCGACTTTCCCATGATGTATCTAGTGACGTGGGGTAAATTTATTGCCAACAGTTCTGATGGTCAGGGTTAGCAGAGCGGTTAGGGGAAACAGGGGTTAACTGTGCACCAGAACGAACGCGATTTTACGCAAGTAAAACTTGCACATTTCCTGGACTCTCGATGAATTGAGCATTTCTCATCTTTTCCCCCCAAAACACCTTTAGTAAGGTCCGTTTTGCATACGAATATGTGTCAACGTTAACGAAAAGGACAAGAATACAGACAGCTTTGATGATGCCACTTGTAGAGTCATGCATATTTTACGCCGCACATCCTTTCATTAGTGCCAAATTGAACGCTCTCCGCGCTACAGGAACTAATCAGGGCGGGGATGTAATATTTATGTTTTTCTGGGCCTCGTGGTCACCCTGATACTCGGAGCACTGACGATGATTTACATTTTTCCTCACGCTCACAGCTCTGCATCTCTTTCTGATCGTGAGGTTCCATTAGGCCGTGAAACAAAGGAAACTTACATAAGTGGTTGACCGAGAAATATAATAATAATAATAATAATAATAATAATAATAATAATAATAATAATAATATATAATGCGGGGTCAAGCGAGTTTTGATGAGAGAGAGAGAGAGAGAGAGAGAGAGAGAGAGAGAGAGAGAGAGATGCTGATGGTCAAAAGGGTATATCCTACGTATACTTGTACATGTGTGTGTGTGTGTGTGTGTGTGTGTGTGTGTGCTCTCTCCAGTCACGTGGATGGCAGCTTGGGTGTCGACAGTCAGGTTGCAATGACAACATTCAAACGCTTCACGGCTCTCTTTATGTTGGTGTCTATTAGCGCGTCTTTTAACTTAACAGCAATCCATACATCAGACTGATGGCCTGCCAAGTTGGCGAACCGTATCTGCTTGCCATTCTCTCATAATCGATACTTGAGAAAGAATAACTACTTGCCATAAGCTTTATTTTGCCTTTGGTGACGATTTGTCTTTGACTCCGACCTCGATTATCGCCATCTTCACATATTATCAATTAGGCTTATTAGCGCTCGTGTTCTACTGTGTAAGAAATTTGAAGAGAAATTGATATGGCTCTTCGTTTTGTTTATCTGTGTTAGAGCAAATAGGATGCTGTGTTGATGGGCGATGAAATACTAATGGCACGCACACAGTTGCGTAAGGTGTATACACACAGCTCTCTCTGTCTGTAATAGTAGAAATTTGAGACGGCTGTCAGTTATTATTTAAAGACATCAAACACTGGATAAGTGATAAGTGTATGCTGGGGTGTGAGAGCCACAGAGAATGTGTGTGTGTGTGTGTGTGTGTGTGTGTGTGTGTGTGTCAGAGAGAGAGAGAGAGAGAGAGAGAGAGAGAGAGAGAGAGAGAGAGAGAGAGAGATAAATACTCCTCAAAATGATATATTATCGTCCATTCCCATAGTAACCAAACCTCAAATAAAACATAAATTTCCTCTGAAAAACCACAAATGTCTTGTTTATACCTCGTGTTCATAGACAAAGAGATCGATAAATCATTTCGGCCATTGAAATCAAACTGCTCCTGAATCTGACTTCTACTCAGGGATCTCTATGCCAAAATTGAAGAAAACTCGCAAAAAGGGGTAGTGTTAGCAATAATGCCTTGAAACATTCAGTGTCGTTGCATATATTCGCCGTCATCGATTGCTGCAAGGGTTCACTCTCACACGTAACATATACGCCACATAATAGAATATTGTACCTAACGTGGCATAAGCACGGATAACAATTTTTCTCTCGCTCGTTTTGATTTTCCATAATCTCCTTGCAGCTGACTAGGAATCAATCTAATCCACTCCTTACACAGTCACCGTGTACTTTAGCCACAGTATTCTATATATATATATATATATATATATATATATATATATGACTTATAACATGATGTAGTGTCGATTTTGATGATGGCAACATTAACACTCAAATTTATGATAACTTGTGTGCCATTTGTGTGCGTGCGTGTGCGTGCACGTGCGTGAGTGTGTATATTGATCACAGTAAGTGTTTTAAAGATGTACTGTTCACAGAAGAGGATGAAAACGCAATTAACTGTAGGCACTGAGAAGAATTATTGGTTCTACTTAACTTGGGCTCTTATGAATAAGCTTCTAACACACTATCACCACATACTAACAACCCATCCCTATAACACCAGAGAGTTCGTATAGTTCATGAATACGCCAAAAAATCAAAAGAAGAAAAGAGAAACGGCAGAGTTTTTGTAAATGTACACTCTCTTAGATTGATTATTCTAATTAGAATGTCGAGGGTTTATAAGAAAGAAAAATTGATATTCCGGTTCTATGTTTAGCTTCTAGCGTTGGCTTACCGCCACTTGATACCTTTTTTATGTATTGGCAAACTCAGGAGATGTTTGCTGATCTGACGCTTTTGTGCAACTCTTCGACCTCAAGCACCATTGACTCTCGCTCTTAGAGACGTGGGTGTACAGTTCAGGTGTTGATCAATCTGAGCAATCTGGACTCGTTTCTACTGCTATTTTTTGTTTGCGATTTGAAAATACTACTAATGTATTGAAAATCATTCTGCAAATTTCAAAAATCATATTCTGGAGCATCATGATGGTTATCATATAATGTAGAAAGACATTTTACCCCTCCACCCCCCTTCCAACCCCTTCACTCAAGTCACCCTAAATGATTTGGATATTGTTTTACGTCACGTTAATAAATACGTATGTAGCTTCTTATTATGTTGATAACTAAAATCAATTTTTACTATTTAAAGATATATCCTTTGTGCAACTCTGTAATATCATATTTATTGATAGAATTGAATGACAGATATCCTGTTTCCTCGCACGATTTTATAGATCCCTAGCCTCATATCTCTTTATGTCTCCTTGATCTAAACTGACTTAAATAATATGACGGACCAATTAAAGAAATAGGACAAACACAAGTATGATGTTCGAATTTTGGCCAATGATGTCTGCATTTATTGAGAGGTCTCTGATAAAAGAAGTGAGGTAGTTTAGTAGTAAACATTGAATCATGTTGAGTAATGACATTTTAGTAATGTTTACGCTTGAAAGAACTACAGAACTACAGTATATATTACCAAGCAAATAGTGCACACATTTCAATTTGTGGGGTTGGAAAGAAGCAAGATTACATTTATCAACCGCTGTCTTCTCATGCAAATGTATAGTCTCTGTATATAGACGGGTCTCGTTTCTTCTACCATACAGACTGGCAATCAGTAGCACTGCCAAGTTTTCTCTTTTCTCAATGAGTGTCTGAAGGACTCGCTATCTGAACAACTGTATTCCTTATTACATTTTACGGCCCTGCGATTTCCTTATAGGGCCCGCCTCGGTATGATTCATTCGTTTGTCTCTCGCAGCGTGAACCGTAGACAACATTGATTTGGCATCGAGGCTTTGTAATGAAAAGGGAGTGTAATGTATTTGACCGTAAATCAATGAACAGCATGGTTTGTCTATCATATGTTCATTGCGTTGTGATCAAACACTTTCAACAAAAACTGTCGAGATTGCAGGTCGAATGCATATAGCTCTTTACTGATGGGGGGGGGGGGATATTGACGTGGAGTAAACATTTAAGAACATATATGAGAGAGAGAGAGAGAGAGAGAGAGAGAGAGAGATGCTGATGATGATAAACACGAAAATGTGAAACAGTAAAAGAGATGGGAGAATTGCAGTACAAAAAAAGAGATCAATGTTAAAGGGGGAAAAGGGCAAGTGAATCGACAATGAATAAATGATAAGAACATAAAGCTCGGTCATTTTACTACCCGTACTATGCATCTAAATTTCCGTGAGAAACCACCAGCCGTCGTCTACTCACAACACAACTCCTTCAAACAAATCCCAAACAGACTGAAACATTAACTATGATATCATTTGAACATACTGTCTTTCTTTCCTATAAAGCAATGAATTCACCCGGCCGTGTTTACGTCTTAAAATCTTGAAGTTCTACACCAGATTTACTACTCTATTGTATTAGGTTATTATAAATTATTGAATGAGAGAAAATGTCACGATAGATTAGGTTGGGGAGGGCGTGGGTATGGCGACACGTGTTCGCTTTCAGAAAAGATGGCTTAAGATTTAGTTTATTTCACCGCTAATTCCTAGTCTTGCCACCCCCTTGGTTAATCATGTCCTATATCCAACTTATAGCATTATGGTTAAACAAACACCGATGTTTTGATTAGGAACAACTGTTTAAGGTAAATACGATGACAATCTGATCCTAACAATGGACAGTTACTGTTCAAAACTTAAATTACTTAATTAAGCGGAAAATAATATACTTAGTGTTTAATGCGCTTCTGGCCTACCTACCTGAAGCTGTGACCACAAAGGTTTTGTACAAGCATTCCTATGTCAAAGTAATGGAGGGCGAATATTTACATATATAGTTCGAAATAATCCATGAAACAGATTTGATGGTATTTCCCCCGTGCCCCCCCGCCCCCCCCCCCCATTCCACTTCTTGGTATCTTGTATTGGCCTGTTATAGTTAAAAATATTGAGAAACCCTTAGATATCACCTGTAATATTTCAACAAAAGTGATCAGCTCCTGCTATAGAAGGTGAAGGATTTGCAACTTTTTTCTTCACACGTAAAATATCATAACCCTTTCTTGGATTTCCAGAATGGACAGCGGCTTCCAACGATAAGGTTTTCTTGGAGATAAACCGCTGTGTTGCAGGAATTCCGTATTAATTGGCCGTACTGCCGACCTCTCGGCAGGATGGATTACGGAACTTATCGATAAACCGTCCACTAAGCCACCGACGACCGTGGCGGCTCCTGAAGGGGAAATTGTGATGTAATGCCCTGTGAATTGTTATTTTCTGATTATCTTCAAGCTGTTCAAAGTGCTCAGAGAAAGAGTTCCCGAAGTCAAACCATGTGTGTGCTTGTTTGGAACCGTCCGCGTGATTTGCGTGACATGTGATACAGGTAGAAGAGCGTGGACAGAAGGACAAGAAAGGCGCAAAAGCCCCCCCCCCCCCCCCAAAAAAAAAAAAAAAAATAATAATAATATCAAAAAGATTGAAGATACACTTAAATGATTGATTAATTAGGCAATAACATGTTGGAATAATTTAAATTTGAATCCAATCGTCGAATGAAAATATTTAGAAAAAATGTGCATCATGTACAACATTACAGTACAGTGTTTCGCCCCGTTCTTCCCTGTACACCATGAGTCCAATATGCTATGATAACAAATGCAGCTGGAAGGGAGAAAATTTCCACTTTCTCTCCCTTTTTTCCTCTTTCCATTTTTTAAAAGGATTTTTATCATTATCATTCTTAGACTCACTTTTATCTATTTTACTTTTCATCATTGTATTTTCATCATTTCCCTATTCTAAACATGCCATTCGAAGTAAGGCTAAAGTGCTCCTACCCTTACTCCCCCTCTCCCCCTGCCCCTCCTCATGCGCCCCCCCCCCCCAACAGCACCCCCACCCCCCTCCGGCGTGACATGATTTGATAACATCGTCAAAGGCTCAAAACTACAGTGTATGATATTAGCAAAGTTTCTCAACCAGAAGGGCCTCAAGCACGTGCAGTTGTACTCCTCAGTTATCTTATCCTTGTGGGAACGCGGCCAGGTGACGAGGGACCATGTTTGCCGGCGCTTTGTAACAAGGAGAAAGAACGAGAGAACGGCGCGTTAAGGCTATAGAGCGTAATAGCACTAATCTTTTGTATCAGCGTCCGTAAGGCGAGAAGATGCTACAATGTCTTTGATAGTTTTCGGTATCTTTGGCTTTATTTTATGTGAGAGAATCAGAAACGGAAATTCCTTTGAGCGTCAAATAGTGTCAGCTTCTTAGAATGTCTATGAAAGAAAGATGGTGTCATTATTCACACGTGTATGTTTGAACAAATTTGATAGCTCTTATGACAATGCATGTCTCCCGGTCCAGTGAATCTTTTCAATAATTGTGAGAAATCTTGAAAATGTATATCTTCAATAACTTTGGCCATGGCGATTCGCAGGTATTTTTTTCGCTTTAAGAAAGAGTCTAAACCATGAACCAAATAACATTACGTACATATGTTTTCACTCAAATCCATGCTGCAATATTTTCAGCGTTTATTGTGCTTATATTATTAGCACACGCACTATATGCATTTAACACGCTCTATTACAATAGAACGTTAAGCACCATTCACCGTAATTAGATATGAACATAATTACCAATCAAATATTGGGATCATGCTTTTTTGGACCTACGAAAAGACCTACCAAGAACCCTGAGAATCAAATCCGTTACCCGTCAGCTTTCTCAAATTCATGTCCATGCCAACACGGGATATTTGACAAAATACACTGAAACGCATAGGATCTGAATTGTACGGCGCCTTGTCGTTATTATTATTATTATTATTATTATTATTATTATTATTATTATTATTTATTTATTTATTTATTTATTTATTTTTTATTTTTTTTTTGGGGGGGTAAAAAGCATGCTTCGGAGTACAGAGATATTGTTAAGGACAATCAAGTATACAGTATCTTCAGCTCTCAGCACTGCAGAAATTAGCTTGGTTATACGGTACCGTGCCATCCCATGTCTGTTTAATTTGTAAACAATCAATGTTTACCGAAGTTTATTTAGGTTTGCTTGAGAGAGCGTGTTTTTGTGCGCAGGCAGGTGGGAAAGGTGAAAGGATTTTGGCACGTGTGCGTGTGTGTATTTTTGTGTGTGTGTTTGGTGCGTGTATTGCTTATTGTGCAGGTAAAAAAGGTAGTTTACACTTGTTTATGAAGAGTTACAACTTAGAATAATGTAGGCACACACACACACACACACACACAAACACACACACACAGGAGAGAGAGAGAGAGAGAGAGAGAGAGCAGACAACAGAAACACAAAATATTGCAAAGCCACTTTCTTTTTCTTTTTGTATACGCAGATTTGGGGTAGAGGTGAGGATGGGGGGGCAGGGAGTCGGCTCATGTCCTCCCAAAGATATATGATTTATCCAGGCAAAAGGAGAGAAAAGTAGGTTTGGGGGAGGTGGGTTGCAAAATGTCAAATCATTTACCTGTATGCACACTGTAATGTATAGTTAGCATGTCGATACCAAAATAAATCAAAGTTCATTTACCCACCACGCAGTGGGCTAATTACCTAATGGAATCTGAAATATAACATATTACAAGGTGGAAACTAGTACAACCAGCAAGTATGACAGGTGAGAGAGTGAAGTTCATTTCTTCCTCCCTCCCTCCCGCCATCAGTGATGGCCGACTTTGTTTTCCTGCTGTATCTGTAAAAGACTGTTAGGAGATTGTAGAATTTCCCTAAATATGGAACAAAACCATAAGTCAGATTTTTTTTGTAATTTCTAAAAAGTACTGTTTCACATCCTTAAGGGAAATTATCTTGGAAGAGTGGCAAAATTCGGAGAGTATTTTAAGCACAACGCAGGTGAAAACATTCATGTTAGAACCTCAACAGGGCGGCTAAAATAGGAGTACAATATCCCCAGGGCCATATCAATCAACCTACTCGACCCAGCTAATGGGATTGCTCGGGGTTGTCTAGTGCGGGCCTAGTCCCTCGGTAGCCCGGATGACGCAAGCTGACATGAACTGAACGTCCATTCACACTTGGCACCATATTGTGGTCCGTTCTGAACCGGTCAGTCCCAAGCGATTGTTGGGCACGATGGGAATGTAAAATTATTCCGTGCGTCTACGGCAAACTCCCCACACGTAGTGCAATCAACATTACAAACAGGCACGTCCTTACGAAAATATCCTATAGGATTCCATGGGGTTTTATAGGAATCCTGCAGGACTACGGGGATCGATAGACATTCTCTCAGACATCATATATACATCCTACATATGTCCTATAGGATCCCTCGGAGTAGTATTTTGGGTCGTTTTCCTATAGGACATCCTATAGGACCCTATAAGAAATTACTGTAAGGGTTTCTAGACTTCTTTAGTTAACGACATGCTGTGGGCCCAGCATGGCCTAATAGAAGGCAGGGTAACCAGAGAATGCTAATTTGATTGCATTCCACTAGTTTGAATTAGAAATGGACTGAACCATTGCCCATACAAACCATCATATAGGTTCCAGTCTAGTCCATTATTAAGCCTAAACTGAACAATTGTCTTTTTAAAACAGCTGGCAGATTTATCTGATGAAGAATCAGACTGAACTGTTACTTCATATATACTATCTAGACCACCCTAGAGAAACATAATTTCCTTCTTCTTATTTTAAAGCTTCAGTATGCATTTAAGGCAACTGCAGTGCGAGGTATGAATTGTTTACGTAATACAGGGAGAAAAGGGTTCAGGCCGTTAGGGAAATAAAACTAAGTGTTCGATGACAAATCTTGTTTTAGAGCTATCAAATAGAAGGGCATTCTTGGTGCACAAAATTTTCTTTGTCTGGAAATTAATTGAACATATTGCTGTTAAGGACTGCATTTTTTCTCCCTTATTCTATCATTTCTTCTGGGAAATAAACTCGTTGAATTCTGAAACACACCGAAGAGATACGTGGGGATATTATATTAAGGTATCATTTTGGTTTGAGTAATCGGTTGCAAAAGTAAACATGGGGTAGAGCCCATCTTGCTATCTACGAGCTAATTAAGATGTTGGCTCCAGTATTTTAACCATGGAGGGTCCATTTTACAAATAAAAGCATGGCGTTTTTTTGGTCTCAGCTTTTGGACCATAAATTTTTGCCCACTACAGTCAACGATACGTCTTAAATAGGGAAAAACAGAGTAGAATAGACTGAAAAATTAATGTCATTTTTATCTTCATTTTAAATATCATTTATGTAAATGGACTAGTACTGATTTATTTTATGCGAATGTTGACTTCGACAAAAATAAGGTTTTTGAATTGGATAAAATGTACAATAAGTTTATTTATTGAAATCACCCCCATGATAGGAGCTTTGCTTCTGTGAAAGGCCGATAATAAAACAAGGTGAGCTTCTGGTTTATCTTTGCCTTTTATTTCTCCTTCCAAGCAGCTCAAGTTAATGTCAGGTAAAACTCCAAGTGATAATTCATGGAAAACGATTCCAAATAAGTCCATGTTTCCATTCAACTTTGCTTGAAATACGGTTCCAATTACGAGCACACGGCCTGCAAACAACCCTGAACCATTTGACCAGAGAGTGCGGCTGAGAGTTGTTCATCTTTGTAAAGATAGTTTACAAAAAACTTCAAAAGGCCTGTGGCGGCCTAGCGTGTTTGTTTATCCAGTCTGTAGGCTATGTTAAACATCATCAAGCACGTTCTTTTCGATTACCATCAGCCTCGTTAAGGCTGGAGCAAAGAAGTCCATCCGCTGCGTCATGCACTTAGAGTTCCAGTAGTTATAATTATTGTATATATAATTCAATAACAGAAATGTTGGAGTGGTGTTGACTCTGAATTTGAAGAAATTACCATTGGAAGATTACAGGTTTCGTTCTTTTCCACTATCTCATCATTTCGAGACGCTACATGTACATATATCTAACCAAGAATTTGTATACGTCCATCTTCTAAACAGGTCTGATTTTATGTAAAATCCGACTCTGAAAATGGAACTTGCAAATATTAATGTAAAAGAATAATATTTGTTGATACCTTCCATGAAAAGTTCTTAGAAAGTAGGGTCGCTTTTTATATATCTTTCCCATTTATTAGTAGGGATATAAATAGTAAATTGGCATTATTGGAAATCTGATGATCGCACGTTTCAAATTGCAGTAAATATGGTAGACCTTGAGAATATACATGTACATGCATATTAATTAATTACTTAATCTTAATTCCTTGTGCTCGCGCAACACATATTCACATGTACGTTTGTGGATATGTTTGTGCAAAATGATGTGAAATTATCAATGATAATAAAACGATAACTGGTGCTCAAACTCGTTTGACTTGTAAGTATGCCAAAGTATGTTTCGTTCATTGTTTAGAATGGGTTGTGGAAAGTTTTGCCATTATTTCTGCTGATTTCATGATGGTTTTAAGAATCTCTCCATTCATTTGGAATCGGGCTCGTTTCTCTCCTGTTGACCATATGGTCTGCGAGAATCTGAAGCACAGTGGTATATTACTAGAAATAGCTGGTCGATGAAACGAACTGTAGTTATTAGGGAAAATGTTGTGACTCGACGCACAGATGGCGTGTTGCCAGAGAACAAGGCACTTTGAATGATGTTGAAACGAATATTTGTTTTAGGTACTTAATGCGATCTATTTTAACTACTCTCTCTCTCTCTCTCTCTCTCTCTCTCTCATGGTTAAACCTTATCAGTATGAAAATATAACACTGCTACAAACGAATGTCCAATATCAATATCATTCACAGTGTTAAAGGGGCAACAACTCTTCGTATGAGATCCATATTTCACAATAAATACATTGTAAACAACTCATAGAAATACAATAAATTCTAGTTTACCACCATATATCGCAATTAATCTGGAATCTGTGCTTGCCATTACTCCACGTGACCTCCATAAATGATTACCATCTGTAATGATCTCTGAAGAAATTATTACAAATCACCGAACGTTTTAGAAAAAAAGGGACTAACTTTGAATGTCGGAACCAATTAATTTACCATTGGTAAGTACGGGAAAATTGCCGTTAACTCCAGGAAAACCCATTTGTTGGGCCAAAATAAAAGTTAAGTTATTATCTAACAGAAAATGACACGCGCAATGCACTTGTCCATTGCATTTAGCAACATAAATATCCACACCCTTGGAATGGTTAAATTCTGTATTGTTTAGATATCCATGGCATAAGTGTATGTGTCTGATTAAAGAAGAGCCGTGCATATCATAAACAAGACTCTAGTACAACGAAATACCCTGGATATTCTGAAGTAAAAAAAACACAGTGTTACTGAAGAGGTTTCTGTTGAGGTTCTGTGTACTTAGTAGGCCACATGGTGCTTTTCGCGCGAGTGCCTGGAATTACAGCTGTAGAAAAGTTCTTTTTTTGACTTACGCATACACACAATTACCTTGAAGAGATACAAGGTAACTCATAACCTTATGAACGCTGTGGCATGAACTTGCCAACATTTATCTTTTTAAGCTTGCATTATCCTTCAGTGCTTTTTGTTACTCTTGCGATAGCTACAGATGTAATACAATATGTGATTGTGACGGTTTCATACAAATCTCCCTTGTGTTAGTTATAACATTATGTGTTCTGTTGCTTACATATTCTGCTGATGTTTATAAATTGATCTTTACACTTCCCATTTTGCTACTTACTTTACAATCATTAAAAACAGCAAATGTTTTATTCGTGTTGAGCGAGCTATAAACGTCAGTAGAATACAGGGCCGATATTAATCGGGGTGCAAACAAAAAGAATGTCGACTTTTTGTCGACTTATTCTGAATATTTCAATCCAAAACATCTGTATACATTTACAAAAGCGTTTTTGATACATCTGTTTGGGATAATCTTTTTTTTAATTTTGAAAAGGCCGCCTCACTTGGACGTCTTTTGTTATTATCATTATTATTATTATTATACACGATGGTCCGAATCCATTTATAGTAAGACTAACGTGGTTCTTTCTTTGGAAAAGGTCTGGTGAGCTCTTTACAACCAAAGCCATGTATGGCTACATAGTCACAACATTTTTTGCAAATTTTCTTACAGATGTGATTTTTTTGACAGGAACCTAACGGTGCAAATACATCTACATGAATGCAAATAAAGAATGACATAATTTATATATAATTTTTGAACGAGGGTTGTCCTAGCTTTTCCTCTCGCCAAATACCTTTGCATCCCCCTGCACTTTAAAACACTTATCCAGGAAATGCTGCTCAGTTCAAGCTGGTTTGCCTCTGAGAACAGATGACCACACTTATGTAGGGATGGTCAGGTTCAAGGAAATGTGCGTCAGCTAGAGCCAAGTAGAGACCTGTGAAGTTTTTCAGGTAGATTGGGTTCTACATGCTTCTTTTTTAACACTGTCAAAGTACATTTCCGCCCAATTAGGAACGTGATAAGGGCTTGCTGACTCCACAGACCATTTGGTTTTGGTTCCAATCGTAGGAAACCAATCTAATCTCTTTGCTGTTAAGCAACCACCGACATTGTAATAAGGGCGAATAGCATACGGTTTTGTTAGCATCCTATAGGCAGAATAATATGTAATAAATGGAGCTGTACATGTATGCACAGTTGAATGGCAATGCGGCTTTACAGTGGTGAAATATGGAACATCATTTACGGTGTTAGGAAGGAGAGTTTTTGTCTATCTGAAATTGAAAAGGAATAACGTAAATGTGAATCCATTGGTTGTTAAAATTTTGATTTTGCACATCCAGTTGATTTTTCAGAATTATGTATGAGCTTTAAAACAAGCGTAGAATCACTAGAAGAGAGAGAGAGAAAGGGAGGTAGAGAGAGAGGAAGAGAAGAATAAACACATATAATGTCGATAAATTCGAAAAACATTGAGGTTCTCATTGATACACAAGTCCAAAATTTTCAGGGCGCAAAGCATCCAGGAAAACTGGTTTACGCTTCAAAGGGAAAAATATCTAGGGAAACTAGCACCGTTGTTTAGACACCCTCGACTTGAAAAAGTTGCCATAATGTAGAAAAAAAAACGGTATGCAGTCTATGATTTTCCTCTGTTTGGCAACAAATCAATTCAATTTTTTCGCGAAGAACTGAATTCTCATCAGTGGACTCACTTGGACTTTATTTATATCGATAGAAAAATCGAACTTCGACCAAAGCATTTACCTGCATTTTTTCACGGACATAAAACTCTTTGGAGCACAGATTGGAGTTGGTGAAAGAGAATTCAGTGACCCAATCAGGACTCAGATAATTCTGTACGTATAGCCCGGGGCTACTGCCACAAAAAGCATAGAACAACATTGACACGTGCCTTTCTACAATCAAATAGACAAAAAGGTAAACTCCAGAATGTTTCTTGGCTGCCAAGCACATCAAAGCCGGTGATTTCATTCGAAAGTTTTCAATAATAAAAATGAGAATAACATTTCTTGTTTATTTAAAAGTAGAAAAAAATTCACCCCATCCTTTACTGATGAAAACAATACGTACATGTATCTTGCATATCCCATTAAATAAGGAAGCTTATAAACGTGATAATTGTTTCCAAAAGATGTCATACTCTTTACGATGGCATGCAACAAACACGTCCATTTACTATCGGTTTTTTGGTTTTACTTTCAACTGTAACTTACATAACAACTTTCAGTTTGCAAGAAATAACCATTTTCGACAAATTAATGAGAGGAATTTTGTGACAAATTAAACAGGTGTCATTTTTAGAATTGATCACACATGAAACAATGTATTACAAGCAAAAGCTGTGAAAAGGGTTCCGACGTACAAAATGCAGGAGTATTTAATGTTAGATACTGAAATCTAACAACTCGGTTTAACTTTTACGTGCGTCATCGTGAACTGCCCGAATAGTGTAGCGTAATGCCAAACGCCCGGAAATATAGCCTTCACTTTCTAATTAGTTTAAATGTTAGTTTTCAAATACACAGGAATAACTCTATTTCTAGCACACAAAAGCTTCTAAGAAACAGAAAGGAGGAACCTTGGTGGTTACCACTGAAGTTCAACAACTTAGTTAAGTTTCAAATTCGCCATGTTGCAGAGGGCAACTAGCCAGACGTGCGACCCAATATATACAGTTTCCAATTTTCTAATTTTTTCAGCAAGCCAAGTCTGACCCGATCAGCCCTACTTAATTGAAAAGCTGAGAAAGGGTGAACTCAAACCTTCATAGGTAAATTGAAAAGAAATTTACCTGAGGCTTTTGAAACTACGTTTTGTGGTTTTTAATTGGCCTTTTCCATCAGTATACTGAGTATGCCGTGAAAAAAACGCTGTTATCAATCTGTTAGTGCAGATAAGATCACATATTAAAACATTAAATATGTGATCTTATCACATATTTAAACATTTAAACTTCGAAAGATATAAAAATAAAGCCAAAGTGATATGATGCACCCTTTTCACTTCGGTTATTGAAAGTGATATCTCCTGCTTGTGTTTCCTGCTTGTGGAATATAATTTCCCAAGACAATTTTGATAACCCGGCAAATAATTTGGAAAATAATTATCGAAAGAGACGAATTCTGTATATTTTGTTCATCCGTATCTTAAAACTACATCACTTTGATAAACAACACCTCACGCCGGAAGCAAACATACCAAGAAAAGAGTTGTAGGTTAAGTCAAGGTGTAGTCAAGTCACCAGTGTAGAAAAACACCCAATATTAGACATGAGACTTTTTTCGCTACTTTTTAGAATATTTCATGTCTCTTTGCATTCATATTAGTATGGCAAATTCATAAGTTACACCCAAGCCCCCATTTCCAAAACAAACTTGTAGACAACTCCCCATCTCAAAAGGGAGAATGTACATGTACGTGCTCAGCCGGGCACATGTACATGCACATGTACAGCAAACTGCATTGGGTTGCACCTGTTTTAACAAACCGTCTCATTGAAGATTCCTTTTTTTTCTTGAGTACGAAAATGTACACTGAGCATCAAAAGCATCTTAACTGAGAAAAGGGTAAAATGTACTTCGACCCATTAGTCTTTTTAAGAATCCCAGGGGTAAACCATAGATATGATGAATCAGGGGACAATTATGGCTAACAGAAGCCAGTGTTCAACCATTGAAATATCATTGTTTTGTAGCTCTGCAATTCTGCAGAGAAATGAGAATTTTCACATTTTATTAATTTCCTGATCCCGCATCCGCTACAACGATATTCAACCGATAATTATTGTAATTGGATTATTGTAATTAGTGGGTGTCAGTGATCTCTTCTGGTTGCATTTGATTAAACACTGATAGTGGATGGTAATTTTAATTTGAAGGGAGATGCAGCACAATTCATAATGATTAATGGCTATGACTATCATGCCATTAGTAAGCAAGAATATCATTATCTACAATTGTTCAATAATTCAAGAGNTGTCATTTTTAGAATTGATCACACATGAAACAATGTATTACAAGCAAAAGCTGTGAAAAGGGTTCCGACGTACAAAATGCAGGAGTATTTAATGTTAGATACTGAAATCTAACAACTCGGTTTAACTTTTACGTGCGTCATCGTGAACTGCCCGAATAGTGTAGCGTAATGCCAAACCCCCGGAAATATAGCCTTCACTTTCTAATTAGTTTAAATGTTAGTTTTCAAATACACAGGAATAACTCTATTTCTAGCACACAAAAGCTTCTAAGAAACAGAAAGGAGGAACCTTGGTGGTTACCACTGAAGTTCAACAACTTAGTTAAGTTTCAAATTCGCCATGTTGCAGAGGGCAACTAGCCAGACGTGCGACCCAATATATACAGTTTCCAATTTTCTAATTTTTTCAGCAAGCCAAGTCTGACCCGATCAGCCCTACTTAATTGAAAAGCTGAGAAAGGGTGAACTCAAACCTTCATAGGTAAATTGAAAAGAAATTTACCTGAGGCTTTTGAAACTACGTTTTGTGGTTTTTAATTGGCCTTTTCCATCAGTATACTGAGTATGCCGTGAAAAAAACGCTGTTATCAATCTGTTAGTGCAGATAAGATCACATATTAAAACATTAAATATGTGATCTTATCACATATTTAAACATTTAAACTTCGAAAGATATAAAAATAAAGCCAAAGTGATATGATGCACCCTTTTCACTTCGGTTATTGAAAGTGATATCTCCTGCTTGTGTTTCCTGCTTGTGGAATATAATTTCCCAAGACAATTTTGATAACCCGGCAAATAATTTGGAAAATAATTATCGAAAGAGACGAATTCTGTTTATTTTGTTCATCCGTATCTTAAAACTACATCACTTTGAAAAACAACACCTCACGCCGGAAGCAAACATACCAAGAAAAGAGTTGTAGGTTAAGTCAAGGTGTAGTCAAGTCACCAGTGTAGAAAAACGCCCAATATTAGACATGAGACTTTTTTCGCTACTTTTTTAGAATATTTCATGTCTCTTTGCATTCATATTAGTATGGCAAATTCATAAGTTACACCCAAGCCCCCATTTCCAAAACAAACTTGTAGACAACTCCCCATCTCAAAAGGGAGAAAACAAACTTGTAGACAACTCCCCATCTCAAAAGGGAGAATGTACATGTACGTGCTCAGCCGGGCACATGTACATGCACATGTACAGCAAACTGCATTGGGTTGCACCTGTTTTAGCAAACCGTCTCATTGAAGATTCCTTTTTTTTTCTTGAGTACGAAAATGTACACTGAGCATCAAAAGCATCTTAACTGAGAAAAGGGTAAAATGTACTTCGACCCATTAGTCTTTTTTAAGAATCCCAGGGGTAAACCATAGATATGATGAATCAGGGGACAATTATGGCTAACAGAAGCCAGTGTTCAACCATTGAAATATCATTGTTTTGTAGCTCTGCAATTCTGCAGAGAAATGAGAATTTTCACATTTTATTAATTTCCTGATCCCGCATCCGCTACAACGATATTCAACCGATAATTATTGTAATTGGATTATTGTAATTAGTGGGTGTCAGTGATCTCTTCTGGTTGCATTTGATTAAACACTGATAGTGGATGGTAATTTTAATTTGAAGGGAGATGCAGCACAATTCATAATGATTAATGGCTATGACTATCTTGCCATTAGTAAGCAAGAATATCATTATCTACAATTGTTCAATAATTCAAGAGATGGCTATTCTATCGGTTAGGGAAGAGAATAAAATTCAGTGTACGGCGTGTACAGCATATGCAGTGCTGCATGTTGTGTAGCACAGGCATGAAGTGAAAGAAACGGTTTGTGCATCTCACCGTATGCACCACCTATCCTACTAGAAGTACATTTTTTTTAAAGCCTGCACACACTTTCTGCTGGATAGCTGACGTCATCATCGCCATTCTGTTACGTCATCCACATTTTGACGTCATTGCGTTTTACATTCTACTTCAGTCTGAATATGCCTGAAAGCAATTGCATCCCATTAGATAAAATGGAAACAAATTAAGGCCAAACCCAGGATCTAACTATATTTTCTACCCAAGGGACTCGCGTGTAACTTATTGAACTTTCTGTTCAGCTTTTCCAAAAGTCTTGAACAACATCTACCCGTTATGTGGCAATTTTATTTTCATTTCGCGCAGTTACGAAATGAAATGGATAATGATGAATGGAAGGGAACTTTTGTTTGGGGTCGCTGTTGAGGATGGTATCTGTGGGCCAAATGGCTAGAATTTTTTCAGATAAAGTAGAAAATGTGGGAATGCCATTCAAAAATTTTACAACTTTTATAGTGAAGAAAGAATATGGTTTTGCACATAGTTAAAATGTAGCAATACGGTGAGAAATATTGTTATGGCCTCTTAAGGAAAAGTATAAAAAAGCAGTACTGGAAGAGTGGAATATGTCTTATCTGAATCTTCAGTAGGAACCAAGGCCTTCCAATTTTCTGATCCCCTGATGGACTTTATTTTGACTCTTATCTTTCACTGTGTGTGTTTACCCAATACATATCATGCCAACACTTTCTCATATCGAATTAGTTAGAGAGTAATTTGAAATCTCTAATCATCGGGCTGGTTCAGTAAGCAAATGCGTTGCACTTATTGACATTTTATATTACAACTGAGTATAGGCCCTACTATTCTAATCCAATAAACATGAATTGGCAGTTTTTGGATTCAGATTTAAAAGACTTAAGAGTTCACATATCGTTATAGTGTTTTCTGTAAACTGACAATTAACTGGAGAACACCTCAAGTGCAAGGAGACGAGGTGTTTCGGTGCAAAAGCCACCGGTGTAATTCAGCAGAATCAGCGTGATTATTTCAACCGATTATTTGAAGAACCGATGGTCTTTGTGAGAGGACAGTTTACGTGGCTCTTTACCCGCACGAAAATGCAGTAGTATCGAAGTAGTAAAGAAGCATTAACGCAGTAGTGGTGTGGAGCATATTTGCAGTAGAAATGCAGCAGAGTCTACTTCAATTCTACTTCAAAAATTACATAGGGTTGTACAGAGGAGGAGCATTAATGCAGTAGATTAGCAGCATGATAGAAGCATGTTTCAAATATGCTAATTAGCTCCCACATCGAAGCAGATTTGAAGCATGTTTGCAGTATGATTGCAGTAGTCTACTGCGCTGGAGTATCTACTTCGTTTTCTTGCGGGTAGTGTCGCGCTTGTTTTAACGAATTCTGTTGCACTTTAAAGCGGACGATGAGCAAATTACATCAGGGAGAAATCAAAATTTATGATCAAGGGTTCATTTTTTGACTCATTAAAATATTTGAAAATAATTTTTTGTAAAAAATATAATCAGGCGCACAGGTACAATTACGAACCAGGAGCGACTTAGGAACACACTAAATAATGGTACGTGTGAACGGGCTCAAGGATACTGCAATAACCTAAAGAAGACAGCTTAGATGACTCCGGTATATTGATCATGGCATATGCTACTGATAGAACGTGTATTGCAATAGACTGTACATTATTGTCTATACGGTCTCTGATTGATTTGGAAGTAATTCGCCGTGTGCAGTATGCGTATGTTAGCCCTATTCGAGCGTGGACAAATAAGTTTATGTATCCTCCTCGAAGGAGTAGTATTTCTTTTAAGCCCCCCTTTACGTCGACTTTCAAATTTCAATTAGAAAATTTCCCATAAGACACTGCATTATAAACCCCACTACCACCTGTTTACCGCAAAATGAATATCGGTGCAGGAAGAAACACACCTAGAACCAAGGCCGTTAATAAATTAAGTACCATTGATATATGACATTTTAATCCACTTATACGGTGGCCTTTATGTCCCACATAAACAATACTGACATCCATTCCCTAACGGGCTGTTTCACGGTGGAAGGAATCGACCACTAGAACGTGTAATTGGGGGCCAGTTGGCCTGTTCACATGGAAAGGTTTTCTTGGCTTCTTTTTTTCTGAAACAGAGACCTTCTTAATTGTCCATAAGAGGAAGTGGTCGAGTTTCTTGAGTTCTTTCTATGAATTCTTGTGGCGCCAACGGTATCAATTTTAGATGTTTGCAGTCAATTACTGAGAAAAACGAAACCAATCTTATCTTAATGTGCACGCTCGATAGTTGTATGAAGACCGGTTCTAACAACAGTATGCAAGCATCAAACCGATCTACTGAGTGTGTGCTTCAGCCCAGCAGCAGCACACCTTGAAAAGTAAACCCAATTTTTCTCGGGCGTCTCTGGTGTGGAGGCTATTTGATGACGTCAGACCCTTCATTTTGATTAGCAGACTAAATGTTAGACACATTTATAAATGTTAGACGCGTTTAGATAAATCTACGACAGAAATTGAACAGTTTTGACTTCACTTACTCTTGCCATTCCAGAACTAGTAGGATTCAAACGTAATTCAGAACAAGACATACTTTCAGTTAATGTGAACAAGACTGAATTAGATGCAATGGATCATCTCAAGCGTGTAGTGATAAATCACTTTGCAACACCCTGCGTTTCAGAACACTCGTACATGACACTAACTTCACTCCGCTTGCCCAGCCCTTAAGGTTTAGAAAATAGGGATCGCTTCTTGAAAATAAGTTAGCTCGAAATTTGGTCGACAATTCTATGCTAAATTTCCCTCTTCTTTGAACCGAGTTAAATCAGAAGTAGTCTTACTGAAGGAAATGTTACCCCAGTTGATATCAAGAAAGTCTTAATTTGTGCTTTAGATCAATATTTTATTTGATTAATTAACTGGACTGAAAATCTTTTATCTTGAACTGAGGCAGACTAAATTTTTGCCAAAAATTTTGACTGTGAAGCCTGTCAAAGTTCTATTGGGAACGGCAATAGCATGCAGAGTACAGAGATGGATTCCAGTATGCTTTGAGCCACAGGGTTGTATTTGCTAGAATCACTTGATTGGCATTCTGGCAACCGAAAACTAGCAGGAGAATTATCTAAATAAAATTAAACATCAATTTATTCTTCAGTTGATGTACAGGCTGTCGATATGCAGCTTCACTGTTGGCGTGGGAAGCAATGCAAATACGCGGTTCTAATCTGGGTGGACAAGACAAAATATATTTCTATTATCCAGACTTTGAGAGCGAGAACAATTTCCTGAGCATCCAATGTTAAAAGTACTTTTAAGCATCTTGCGTATGAGCCAAAATGCAGTAGCAATAGTGTTTTGCAAAGAATGACATATTGCAGTGGATGTATAAATCTGACATAATCTCATTTTCTCTCTCTCTCTCTCTCTCTCTCTCTCTCTCTCTCTCTCTCACACACACACACACACACACACACACACATTTTTGCTCCAATGGCAGTTTCAATCTACAGCAGTACTTCTCCACGGAACACCCACTTTTGGTGCATGTAGTTCAACCACATAAGGTGTGTCGGACAGATATTGATAAATGACAATTGGGTGCACGGAAACATAAACATGTAGTTGAGATAAACACTGTAGTAAAATACCTCCTAGTTCTAGATATTTAGTGGTTAATATTCACGGGCCACAACTGCCTAACTATTCGAACATATTGCTCCGAGTGAATATGGACATCGAAATACACATCACGAATACACGAAATACACAATATCTTTATACGCCAACTATGTTCTATGATATCATTACACTCTAAATTGTATTTTAATTAAATGTTTTCAGTGGATTTTAAATGCATGCTTTAGAATTAATTCTATAGATGCGCACGTTACTTTTCTGTTGATGAGATTAGAACAATTAACGATGATAAAACCATTACTGTATTAGCCTTGATGTTATTAATGTTATTTTGATGCACATGTAATTACGTATAATTCCAAATCAATATAGCTACATGTATTTTGTGAAAACAATATTATTCCACGTATTTAAAAAAAACAATAATATTTAAATGTTTGTGTCATCATTTCAGTCCTTTCCAATGTCACCAACAGTGGACCACGAGGACCGGTTTTCATCTACGAACCAACCCGTAGCCAAGTGGCCTTCGCCAACACAAAAGGAACTCTTTTGGACTGTTCCGCCTTTGGGCGCCCAGCCCCTGTTTTAGAATGGGCCAAGGAGGACGGGAGTTTTGTGGACAACATTCCTGGTGTGATAGAAATACTTCACAACAACTCTTTGTATTTCCCGCCATTTCAAGATGGCGCGTTTAGAGCAGACGTTCACATCGCCAGCTACAGATGTATGGCCAGCAACTTGGTGGGAACCATTATCAGTCGGAAAGTGAAGATAAAAGCAGGTAGGCCTATATTTTCATATAGTTTCGTTTTTGTTTTGTTTCGTTTTCAATAACGTTAGATGTATTATTTAAAGATAATCAAAGAATCACGGGGCTTTTTATTTTCGAAACATCGAAAAGACCGAATAATCCATCCTTTACACCAACGCACACCAAAGGTATTCAGTGATATAATTTGTCTATGAAAAAATCTACAAAACAAAAACGAAATATAGTAGTATATGCTAAAAGATAAATGAGAAAATATGACTAAGTGAATTTCAGTTTTGAAATATACTTTTGAGTGTAGATTGCAGGTAAAAAAACAAGTAAACAGTGACTAAAAAGGAGTGTACATGAAATACTTCCCATATCTCCCACCTCACATATGCTCTTCCCAACCGAAAAACGATTCCGAGTTCATAATACATGTATATAGTTATTTGTTATTGCAACTTCTTGTCTTGGTATGTTTTTGAAAAGTTTAAAGGAGCTCTTTGTTATTATTATTATTATTATTATTATTATTATTATTATTAGTCTTGGTAATAGCAGTTCAGCGCACTCTCCAGCTTCTCTCTGATATGAAGCCATTATCGACGTTTGAGACTTGGAAGTTTCCATGTCAATACCATCAATTTGTCTTTAGACCTACAGAAAAATAAATTAACGCCGATTGATTTGATGCACTTAATGCCAGAGAACATATTACCTCTCTTAATAACATATTGCTTGTATAATGGTTGGAATGGTTGTCTCTCCCTTGAGAAAAGTTCAAACGAACATGGTATCGCGCAATTATTGAAAGAGAGCATTGGGAAATCTCGTCTTCTAACGCGATATTTCGATCTGGGAGTCGCAGGGTGTTGTACTTGACTGTTATCTTAGATCTCCATTAGTGATTGGCTGTCTTTGTTCTCGGGAAGTCTGTAATGTCATACAGTACGTGTGTCTGTGGGCCCTTTTTCAATATCCAGAATCAGAGACATTTGTAGGCTTTAAAACTGCTACAACGATCGGCGTCTGCTGTAAATGTCAAGCTCTCTCTTTTGTCTACTTTTTACTTCGAGCGGCTAAAACTGACTGACACTTAGTAAATTTCATCAGAACGAGTCAATCAGTGCATTGCTTACTGTTTTGAATTTTTTTTTAAAACAAACACCTACATGTATATTCTGTATTCTTAGATACTTAGTTGTATGACATGATTCAATTATGTTCAGTGATAGGTACAGACAGGTATGTATGGTTTCAGATTGTAAAAATTTATGATTTTTCTTAAAAAACGCTCCGATCTTGCCCTGCAATTACATTGGACAGGGACTTCACCCTTTACTTTGAATCTCGAAGATTCGTGCTGTACTCCCCATTTTAAAAATACGCAGTTTCATAATTGATATTTTATGTAAACTGAAAATCAAGATTGACATTAATTAAATAAAAACAGTGATAAGGCCAAGAAACGCCCGGGGCTGATTTTTGTCACAAACAAGGACTGAACGTTTTTGTTTAACACACGTTTGCTGCACAAAAGTACACTTTGCCATTCCTTATAAAACGCTTAGTTTATAATAGATCGGGCTAAAGTAAACGGTCACTGATTCATTAAGAAACTAGGACAAAAACAATGTGACCGAAGCTTAAGGCTACGTGCGTTTATTTCACTATTCACCATGTTCATTGCATTGTGTTCTTTTTATTGATAGTAAACAGAGGTTTCGTTGAGACATATTTATCTTGGTCAATGCACTGAACGCGTGCCAGAATGGCGGGAAAAACTTCCGGTAAAAATGTGGAAATCCACCCGCGGGCACATCCTAGGTATGGAGATATCAATTGGCCGTCGCCAATCTGAATAGGAGTACTGTTGACCGAGGACACGAACGCGTACGAAAGAGCAAACATATGGATCGTGCAGACGGGATCCCTTTTAAATGAGTCTTTATTTTCAGTGGGATATGTCCTGACATTCTCAGAAATGATCTTCCGTGATTTTTAGTGTATTCAATACCCTCTTTGCCTTATTTGTGCTTGCTTTTATTATGGGACAAAATAAATAAAGTTAAGCCAAGTGTCAGTAATGGATCCAACAGTTGTCCAGAAGTCAGGGTATTCTTTATCAGGGTTTCTGTACGTTAATCACAACTATATTTCATTTCTAAGGTTCTTCTCTTCTGTGAGGGCCATCTCTCTCTCTCTCTCTCTCTCTCTCTCTCTCTCTGCTTTTTGTGTCTTACAAGCATCTCACATAATTTCCATCTTCGTCTTGTATCGACCTTTTGACGTTAAGTATCAATTCACCAACATCTGCTATACCTGAATTGCAAAGTTTCCGTTTTGTAGAAATTTTAAAAAGCTCAGCAAACGGCAAATCTAGGCACCAAATTGGAACACATATGTTCATGTATATTCCCGTCCAATCTTAAATATTTTGTCCTGGATTGAGAACGACAAGACGCGATAGGTTCACAGTAGTCACATTATTGAACGGAAAGAGATTCAAGCACCAAAATTCTTTGAAAACTCAATGATGGACAGAAAATTAGCGGTATCTGTTTCCGGGACACGTGGAATTTGGGGGAAATTTTTTGCTTGCCGGAAAACATTTATGGAAAACTAGTGATTTCAAGGATAATTCAGTATCAGGAAATATTTTTTCTCTTTGGTGTACTCTTTTTTGTGTTTTGATCAATGAATGATAAGGTGGAGTGAATTGGTGCAATATTGTCCCGAAGACAAAAGCCGCACCTGCCTCGGAGAGAGAGAGAGAGAGAGAGAGAGAGAGAGAGAGAGCTTTACCTTGCCCATTTTATGAAAATATTTTGTGTTTTTAGCTTTATCACCATCACCCAAATCTCTCTCTCTCTCTCTCTCTCTCTCTCTCTCTCTCTCACACACACACACACACACACACACACACACATTGACACACACACGAAACAAAGGTCGACCGCACTCTGGACCGTAAACGTGCAGACGCCCCCTTCGGCATCCCCCAAACATCCACAAAAACACATACGTATCTACCAAACTGATACACGTATCCACCAATCTTTTCTTATGTAGTGGAATTAATTTCATATAACGGACAATGCATTGACACAACATAAATATCCGCTGACCAGGGGCGAGTGGCCAGACACCCCATTTAAAAACAATTTTTACTGGTTAGACAGGGGTCATCGTGGCGTGGACAAGGAGGGTTAATGGTTTCAGGGTTTGCGTTTCTTGGTGGCTTAATTAGCCGTAGTGAAACATGGATTGATTAATCGAACGCAGCTCGATTCGGTCAACATCGGAGTAACAGCAATTAATTGTTAGGTCGTTTGTCATCTCCCCATTGTCACAGGCCTGCTTAATTATAGTGCGTGTTGTCACAGGCCGTGGACGTCCGAAAGGGATGGTGTTGCTTATTCACGTAAAATTGTAAAGCGTTTCCAGGGAATTCTTGTTTGTATTGAATCAGCGCCGAACACTCGATTAGGACAAAGTGCTTTCATCGGAGACTAAATGCAGGCGGTCGAACAACAGTCATTAGGCGGAGAAAAGTTTGTGTATTATAAACTGAATTGTGAACGATTTTCTTTTTATTTGGTTTTTGGAAGAGTATACCCAAAGAACAATGGCAGTCATTATCTAGCTCTCTTCCATACATCTTCGGCGGAAAAGCCTCGTACTACGTATTTAATTTCAAACGATTTTTTCTTGCATTCATTTTTTCAGATTTTTTTTCGCAAAAACAATTTCCGACTTCATCCGCTTCTCTCGTACTTGGGACAATGGAACTTACATTCCTCAAGCTATTGGCATTACCGTTAAATTCAACCGCCCCAATGAAGACTAACGAACGCTTTTATGCTGCTTTGTTCCAGCTCTCTTAGCTAACTTCCCTTAAGCAATTTCCGCCTCTCGATTTATCTCGATTCATTAATTTCGTTCTTTATTTTTTAAGGCTTATTATCGAAATGAACAGAAACGTGCGTTACTCCTGATGGAGTTGCCATTCTTGCTTCTCGACAAGTAAATTAAACTTGGTTTTGTTTAAAAAACTCTATTTCGTTTTCTGAAAATTACCAAAACACGTCATGTTATTTTACCCAAACAGTTGTTATTAGTAGTAATAGTGTCAACATCGAAATTATGTCGCAGTGTTGTGATAAAGAGATACGTTTTGAAAGGTTTTGGAGATACCATAATCACAGGCCATGGTCCTCTCCTAGGGTAATTAACCTTTTAAAACCCTTAATTGTCCCTTTGTTTTTTGTTTAAGTCGACCAAAAACTAAAATCGAGTTTGGTCTCTGCATTAAGAGCAACAGTCCAAATATTATATAGTCACTTTCAGATTTCTTTCTTTTGCGATTCAAGTTTTATTATATCGTTTAGTTTAGTTTCTTTATGACTGTTTTATTGTTTTTGTATTTTGTTGTTTGGCAAGCCGAAAAAAAAAAATTATCAGGAGCCAACTTAGTTCAGATTTACAGCAGCAAGGCGTTTCTGTTTACTTGCAGGGTGAACCTTTCAGTATCATATCATCTTAGTATTTGTTTCCTAGACAAGTCCCTTCGACTTTGTAGACAAAGAAATTAGCGGAGATAAAGAGAAAAGAAGGAGCTCGGCTCAGAATCGTTTAAGCAAACGGGTTGAAGTAACCAGATACAAATACTAACGTTCTTCCAGCAAGAGCATATTTAAACACACTTAAACATTAAATAAGACTTGGGGGTAAAAAGCATCGGCGATTATTATTTCAATACGTACACTGATTCCTAAATGCTTCGTCGATAGAACTGGGTCTTGAAATGTTTGTGCTCGAAAGGCAAATTGCAGGCCACGTTCACATTGACCACGCACAGATAACTGTGCCGGAGATCGATCACAATACCGTAAATTTTACTATTTTAAAAATAAGGCTATGCATATACAGAATTTTTGCCTTCGATGTCTAAATGTGACTTTCGTCCCCCCCCCCTCAGTATTATCTTCAAACAATGGCTTACGGCGTCGAGTTACGTATATATGGCCCTGTCAGCAACCTTGCACCTTAATGCGTTTAGTTGCAATGCTGTTAAATTAAACACACTGATCAAAAGAGGAGGAACGGCCAACACGCACGTCCCCTTAATCCCCAAATACATATCTTACATCTGTTAACTGAGACGCGACTGCGAGTGGAGGATAATCTTCTCCCAACCCATCTTTTTGTTGTATACCACATATCTGTAAATATTTTGTTAGGTTTTTGGGGTTTAAGAGTTTCATAATTAAAACATAAAATATAATACATTTTGTTTTATTTTCTCTGTAGTGCTAATAGAACAGTACAAGTCGTACAATGTCCGTGTGAACGATGTGTGGGCCATGAGAGGCACGACCGCCGTGTTCCGCTGTGAGATCAACCCGTACATCGTTAAAGATTACGTCAACATCACGGGATGGTGGAAGTCGAACACTGTGATATCACCAGGTAGAGTGTACAGCAACTAAAAGGACTTCATCAAGATGAATTGCAAATAACGTATTTGTTGTCACAAATCACACCTTTCGTTTTTCTAAAATTTTCCACTTTCGTTCTCCTATCTCGTGTGTTTAATTTCTTTTTACCAGACAAATAAGTTTTCTATCGCCTTTTGCTCTAAATGAACACAGCAACATGACACACAATCTACATATTGTATGACAAAAAATCTTCAACACTTTTCACTTTCGTTTTCATACCTCTCATATCTACTTTCGTTTCAGACGACAGATACAGTATCCTTCCCTCTGGTGAACTCCACATACGCAATTTTCGAGACGAAGACACACAGTCAACATATAGATGTATAACAAACAACGTCTTGACTGGAGACCAAAAAGCCAGTTTACCCGCCTCCCTCAACGTCATATCAGGTAAGAACAATATGCTCCACCCAGACAGTAAGACGGCATTGATACAACGTGGGTCCAGTATTGGCTTGGTTGGGGGGCCAACTTTGGCTCGGCGTCGACAAGCCAACCATCCAAGTTCGGTACCGTTGAAAAGCCAAAATGCCAGCCGCGCCAATGTCATATGAGCAGTGTATACTTCAGGCTTCAGTATTATACGGCAAGCACTCAAGGTGCCGATTATGCTTCATTTATATATTTCATTTCATAAAATATCACTGGATTATACACTTTGCTTGTCATTTTAAATGATCCACTGTATAGGCACTATTGTAATTCAATTTGAAATTAACTTTTGAACCATTTCTACAGCAATCATCAACAGTCCTCCACAAATACAAGACACAGTATCCCAAATCAAACTACAAGAAGGTCACACCGTAGAGCTACCCTGCACAGCAACTGGATACCCCCTGCCGCGATATTCATGGACAAAAGATGGCACTGCAGTCGTCACGGACCAAAGCAAGGTGTTCCAGAGAGGAGGGAATCTTGTGATACGAAACGTAGTCACCAGCGACTCAGGGACGTATATTTGTACGGCATCCAATACGCTCGGCTCTAAAACGGCAGCTACGCAACTTACAATATCGGGTAAGAAGTTTTTGGGTAGCCGCTCTTTATATAACAAGGCTAATTAAGTGTGGTCCCGTGCTGCCTTAACATTTAAATGCAACAGTGTTTAATGTTAACAGGCATCGTTTACTAAAGTAAACTAAAACTAAATCTGGCAAAGAACATTTAACATTTTCTTATCAGTTAATAACAAAACATCAGGATTTCTAATGCTTACCATCAATAATTCTTACCTAAAAATCTGTTTTACCCCAAAAATATAATGATCAATAAATCAAAATAATTTCCTTGTAGCTCCATTATCAGTCAGCGTCACCCCAACACGGCAGACCATAGACGGGGGTGACCCGGCTTCTCTTAACTGTTCTATTCATGGCTATCCTGTCTCCTCCGTCACGTGGTTTAAGGATGGCCGCCTGCTTACGGCAGACGACCACGTGTCATTTGAAAATGGCCGCGTGCTGCGATTGGCCAGTATCCAGAGAATGGATAAGGGGATGTACCAGTGCGTGGCGTCCAATGAGGAGGACAATGCACAGGGGTCGGCACAGCTGGACTTGGGAGGTAGGAAGGTTTTTGACGGATAAGTATATATAGGGTGTATGAGCTTTAAAATTGTTTGACGGGCAATATGTTAATACTCTTCATAAAAAGTTGTCAGAATGCGAAAATGAAATCAGTGGAGAGACGCTGTCCGCGTTTACTACGTGGATAAACTTTTAAAGGACTAAAGCAGGTAAACTAATTAAGTCAGTGTGCATTTTACATTTCAACAGTAACTAACTTTTTGAAATCGCTGCTGAAAAAACAGTTTATATGCTTTTATTTTTGACATATATTTATCTTGATCTTAGCCGCCAAACCTTTGTTTCACGGAGTGTTTCAAGAGCAGTACATGCAGCAGCACACGTCAATATCTCTTAAATGCATTGCATCCGGGAACCCTATCCCAAATGTCACGTGGACACTGGATGCGGGAGAGATCCCCAAGAATGGCAGATTCCGCATGGGCTATTACGTCACACCACAAGGTGACGTCATTAGTCACGTGAACATTACTGACCTCAGAGTTGAAGATGGTGGATTATATCGTTGCTTTGCCGAAAACAAAGTCGGTAGTCTGGCCCATCAAAATCGACTCAATATTTATGGTAAGTTTGTTTTATTGTAATTACTTTTTTATATCACCATTATATATTGCCTAGAATTTGTCTCATCTTGTTTGTTAGCTGGTATTGTTAGTATTGGTTCATATCTGTTGCCCTTTTAAAAACGAGTGAAAATGTAATTTACGAGCAAGCACATGTTCTCTCTCTGACTGTGCCTAAATTCTGACATAAGGTTTGGTAAATAATAATAATGTTCTGTTTTTGTATAGAGGTGCAATAGTTGAACCCTAACTTATGCTTCACTTTTTAATTAGGAGTGCCTTACATACGTCCTATGAAGAATGTGAGCGCGGTAGCCAATGATAAACTTGTGATACCTTGTTATGCATCGGGATTTCCTCTACAGAGTATAGAGTGGTCAAAAGGTAAGGTTTTAAATCTTTAAGATTTTCAACTTGTGGCGAGTTTTCTAAATGTATTCGTTGTACATTGAAAAATTTAATTTTAGATTTTCAGATATTAATTTGGTTTGATTACTCTCTCTCTCTCTTTCTCTCTCTCTCTCTCTCTCTCTCTCTCTCACACACACACACACACACACACACACATTTGTTTGAATTTATTCAAGTACTAGACAAAAATAAAATGAAGTTATAATAATAATAATAATAGCAATATACACTGTGCCAGCCAGGCCGAGTTCGTTGTATAGAAACCATGGTGACTTTTTCCTGTGGTGCTATTTCAGGAGGCCACACCCTGCCTATTAACCACCGCCAAGCAGTGTCCACGGCTGGAGTACTCACCGTGGAGAATGTGCAAAAGTCGTATGATGAAGGCGCCTACGTATGCACTGCTTCAAACAACAAAGGGCAGATAGCAAGCAGAAGTGTACATGTGCAAGTCATGGGTAAGTTGATGTTCTGTTCTAAATGTCGATCTTCTGTTGCTGCTACTTCACTTTTGAAAGTGTCGAAAGTTTGAAAGAAAAATATGTTTGGAATATGTTTACTGTATTAAATTTCACATGTAAAGATGCACTTAGCGATTTTGGGTGACTGCAAATCACTTTTCATAGTAACAGATGTGACATAAAAGAAGCCAAACACTAAACTAAAATTTTCAAATACTTTTCAGAGTCACTCACAATTGACAGTGTTAACTATTATGAAAGATAAATATTAAAATAACAATTTTTAAATAAATTTCCTCATAGCAATATATTACTCTAGAGGTTCATTTACATTTCTAATATTTTTCAGAACCACCCAGAATCGACAGATTCAATTTCCCAAAAAGAAAGGAGGGTGACCGTGTGTCGGTGTCCTGTATGGTCAGCTCTGGAGATACCCCAATAACACTGAGCTGGCTCAAGGATGGTCAAGCCATTCCCCTTGATCTTGGTATTACTGTACAGGTAAGTTGAACCAAAAATAAATATGTAAAACTGACTGAAGACTGTAAATTAAAACAATATTCTTGTTCAAATATATACATATATTTTTTCGAGATTTAATTTGCTATCACAATAATTTAATTTTATACACAATCACCGCTTGGTTTCCAGCATTTTTAATCAATATGTTCCAGAATGCATATGTGAGTGATAAGTTAGTTTTAGAATTGCTTAAAAATATCAAATACCCTTATTCTTTTCGTATATATTTTCTAAATGGATTTAATCCATTATTTTTTCTAAGTGCAATCCTTATGATGACTTTATTCATTATTCTAGAGGCTAGGTCCATACATGAGCACCTTGATGATAGGAGATGTGACCCCTCAACACAATGGAAACTACACCTGTATAGCTCAAAACAGTGCTGCCATGGTGAACTACACTGCTGAACTGCATGTAGATGGTAACCACACACATCTCTCTCTCTCTCTCTCTCTCTCTCTCTCTCAAGTGTGTGCCTTTATATACATATGTTGCATATTTACAGTAAATTTTTAAAATCACCTTTTTCCTATGCTTCTAGCAAAGAATTTCACAACATACCTCGACTTGTTTAATTTGAATTACAAATAACTATAATTGGTATTGTTTTCAGTGCCTCCTCGCTGGGTTGTGGAGCCTTCCAATTCCTTTGTGGTCCTCAGTCAGACTGTGCTGCTTCACTGTCAGAGCACAGGTACCCCAGAACCCACCGTCATGTGGAAGAAGGCCAAAGGTAGGTGATATAGGGTGTATTCCCAGAGCTTTTAGATCTATCTATCCCCACGGGGAGTCTCACTAGATTACTGTCAGATAATCCGGCTTAAATGTCCGTCCCGCCTACTACAAGCTGTAAGATGGTAATTAACTTTCGTGCCCGCTGGCTGACAGCTATTTAGCGTGAACCCCCAGGGAGTTAGGTCGATCTAAAGTAGATCGAACTAATCTCTGGGAATGGGGTCATATAATAGTCATGATCATTTCAATTTACTAAAGACATACTATACTCATAAGACATTTGAATAGCAAAAAAAAGAAAAAAAAATAATTAAATGAAATAAATAAATAACTCCTGGAAATTTCAGAATTGTCCTTTTTCTCGTAGGTGACATGGTGAGATTGTTTCCACTTTACTTAAAAGCATACAATCTGTATTTGACTTCGATATTTTATAGCTAACAAACAAACAAACAAGAAAAAGGGTAAAAAGAAGATGCTGGGAATTTAAGCAATTTTTCCTTTTTATCTGTTCACACTTGAAATTTTTCTACAGGTGAAAACCCTGGCAACTACCAGGTGATGGACTTCTCTGAAACCGCGCCCAATGGCCGCCCCCACCGCCACCTCTTCCCCAACGGCACCTTGGTCATCAACCAGGCCAGAGAGGAGGATCATGGGTATTATCTCTGTCATGCCAGTAACGGAATCGGGACAGGACTTAGCAAAGTGGTATTCCTGAATGTACACAGTAAGTGAGGACTGAGAAATTTTAAATCTTGAATATGATACTGAGAATGATATGTTAAATCTGTGCATTTTGTAGTGCAACAAAGTAGGCATTCCTGATATATTACCTCTCACATTTAAATAGGTAAAGGAAATCTGCTGACCTATATTGCAAATGTAATGCCACATTTCCAGATGTATTTTCAATAATTCCTCGTCATTTTTATCAATATACTGTATTTTCTACCTTGACATTAAAAAACTTATCTCTGTCTTAATTCCAGTACCAGCCAGGTTTGATGAGAACAAGAGGAACCGCTCTGTACTGAAGGGGGCCAGTATTAACATCAGCTGTGATGCTATTGGAGACATGCCTATGTCTCTTGGCTGGAGTTTTAATGGGGAGCAGTTGAACTGGCAGAATAATCAGAGGTGTGCTATATTGGTGGATCCATGATTTGGCTGGGAGGGGAGCAGGGGTTAAAAATATAATATAATATAATGGAAGAGGAGGGCAATTTTACTGTAATATTGAAGGCCTGGGGTTATAAAAATTGCTTGGTTTTGAGTTTTGTTTATTATGCAGTTTTTGGGGAGAGAAAAGGACTATCTCTATATCCAAAGATTGTGTTGGAAATTAAATAATTGTAAGTAATAGAAATTGGATGGTTGTAGGGGTAAATGCTGAGCTTCTGGTCTGTTCATTGAGTTTTGCGCATTTTAATAAATGTTTTTCTTCTCTTTCATCTTTACAGGCTTGCCGTGATACTACACAACACAGATAGAGGGCGCACCACCAAGCTGACCATCAACCCTGCAGTGAGAGAAGATTCTGGTTTTTACGTCTGCATCGCCAAAAATGCCTTTGGGGATGATACGTTACTGATTGAACTTACAGTGTTAGGTAATTAGGCACCAATGACCAACTTATCTTATTCAGATGACTAAAAGAAAAGAGAAATCACAAGGTTTCTCTAAGGCAGAATATACACACCTCTTGCAGATCAGAAAAAGGTGGACTTATCTTCAGTGTAAGTCCACCTTAAACAGAAAAAAAAATGCCTATTTTTGTTTATAGAAAAACCTGTGTAAATCCGCCTTAAACAGAAAAAAATTCTTATTTTTTAAATAGAAAAACCTGTGTAAATCCACCTTAAACAGAAAAAATATGCATATTTTAATTTTTAGAAAAACCCGAGGCTCCAGTGGATGTTGAAGTGGGGTCCAAGTGGAGCCGCTCTGTCAGTATATCCTGGAGGGCCCCTTTTAATGGCAACAGTCTTCTCTTGAACTATGTGATACAGTACAAAAATATTACAGGTAAAGGCTCAGAAATAGTATTTAAAAGTGAATTCAGTAATGTAGATGTTTTAATATGTCACTGTTTTAAAGCTAATCCTCAGGAATAATAATTTTGAATTTTGAAGCTTATTGAGAGATTTTTTGGCCATCACATCTAGGAAAAATAATTACACAATTTTGGAGTAATATGAGTATTAGTTTTAATAAAGGAATATGTTTCAGTCATGACTGTTAAGTTTTATGTAAAATAGTATAAAGAATTGTTTGGACACTTGACATTAATTTGATAACCTAGCCATATATATTGCAAATCAATACAATGTTCATGTGAAAGATTCTTACATGTGAAATATTCTTCCAAACTTGTATTTTCCACAGATGTGTGGTCTCCCAATACCAAGAACTTGACCACTTTACCTAATGTTACCATGGCAACACTCCATGGTCTTCATCCTGCCTATAACTACAGTGTCCGCATGCTTGCAGTAAACAAACTGGGAGAGGGTCTACCAAGTGACATTGTGAATTTTACAACTCGAGAGGAGGGTAAGAATTTTAAAGATGATACTTATTCTACCACGTATTGCAAATGTATCATTTCAAAATTTACTAATTATGGTATAGGTATAAACTATGACTAGAAAGATGATGATGAAAATGTCTTACTGAATCGCTTTGAAGTTCTTTTTGGTGTTGATTTTAGTCTTTATTCTCAGAATTATGATATGGCATACTGCGTGACCAAAGAAAAAAGCATTGTTTCTTGAAAAGGCAAATAATATATACACGAAAAAAGGCATGGGATTCTCTTATATTACTGTGAAATTTGTTAAAGATGAAATAGTAATGTGTCATTTTCTTCCCTTATAATGTGTAATGTACAATTCCAAATGATTCTGTTCCAGCCCCGTCAGGTCCACCCACTGACATCCAGCTGAAAGCTACAGGTTCACAGTCTCTGGAAGTTACCTGGCAGGTGAGATTACTTTGATTTTCAAAAATAATAATGGCTTTAAGATTTTCACTCATGAAATCTATATTGTTCATCTGAAATTGTGTTCTGTTGATGTAAATTCTTTCGTTGTATATTAGGCCTTTCTAAGGTACAAAAAAGATACTTCCCTTTGTAATCAGAATGCTGAGCATTTCACATTGCCTACTGCAATCTTTGATTAGTAATTATGTATTGCTTATCTTTTTTCAAATAAAAAATTCTGTTGTCCTTCAGTAACGATTGGTAAACTGTTATATTCTTTTTCCAGCCTCCACTCCCAGAGCACCAAAATGGCGTCATCCAGGGCTACTACGTTGGCTACAAAATCTATAACAGCAGTACACCTTATATCTACATCACAAGACAAAACAGTCAAGGTTTTACGCGACACTACTCCATAACCAACTTGGAGAAGTTTACCAAGTATGCGCTCCACATCCAGGCATTTAATTCTGAGGGGGCGGGGCCTAAGTCACCTGATAGTGTTGTCATGACGCTAGAGGATGGTGAGTTAATTGCGATTTGCTGCTCACTGTTTAGTGGACAGGGTCATGGAAAGTGATACTGCTGTAATGATTTTGTAAGATTGTAAGACATATATGTTTATGATAATGTGTTAAATAAAGACCATTGCTCCTATGTGCATGTTCACACTTGGTGGGCAGCAGAATTTATATAAAGCTCTTATCAATAATTTCATGTTTTCTTTAGGTATTACCTTTTAAAGGACAGAACACAATTGAAGTATAATATAATGGTCGAGAGATGTTTTTCCCCAATATTGATAACAAATTTATTTTATGTATTCACATGATTGTTCTTCTGTTCATCCCAGTGCCCAGCCGACCACCCCAGAGTGTCCAGGCCACACCCCTGAGTTCTGTCAGCATACGGGTTCTGTGGGCACCACCCCCCTTCTACACCCTCAATGGTGTACTGCTGGGGTTCAAAGTGCTGTACAAGCCTGTCACCCCTGATGAAGGTAAGGTACCCATGTTGTAGTATTTGGGTAAAATCGAGAAAACTTTGTTGTTTATGTTGCTTTGCAAGGGGGCATGCCAGACAATTAAGCTGATAGTATTGACTGTGCTTTAGCTAGAATTCCTGATGAGAAAGATCAATCCTATTAGTACGATAACTTTTATTTTGTAAACACCCTTTGCAGCATCAGTTGAGTGCCTTTTATTTGCAATTATTAAGATTCAAGATGTGTTTTTCAGGCCCGTAGCCAGCAATTTCAAAAGGGGGGTATTTTTTCTGTAAAAAGTGGACCTTTTTCTATAAAAACTTCATGTACCTAGATCAAATTTTACCCAGACTGGACCTTTTCCCAGCAAAAAGGGCGGTTTTTCGGAACCCCCCTGAACCCCCCCTGGCTACGGGCCTGTTTATTATTTCTTACTAAATCAATGCATTATAGTTGGACCCTATTATTGTGGCTATTCTAATGTCATCTGTCAATGTCAGCCACTTAGAAGAACTACTTCCCTGTTATTTCAGATGAAAGTGATGCCCAGGTGATCACCACCAAGAACATCAATGCCGACATCCACGGCTTGGAGAAGTTCACCAACTACAGCCTCCAGGTGCTGGCCTACACTAGGATGGGGGAGGGGGTCCGCAGTGCCCCCATCTATGTCAGGACAGAACAGGATGGTATGTTATGTCATGTGTGTGTGTGTGTGTGAGAGAGAGAGAGAGATGAGTGTCTTTGTGCATACTAACTAGTGTTCATAGCTGATTAAGATCACCTTTAAAGTTGACTATTTTTTGTTTGTCAAGCCCTTTCAATTTCATACTAGTATATGGGTATATGAAGAACAGGAAGAATAAGTTGATATCATCCATTGCTTTTTGAAAACACAATTTGGCCATTTTGATTGGGGAATTTCATAAAAAACTTTATTACTTATAACCAATGAACAACATATTCCAATAAATTAATAAAATTTTTGAATGAATTTTTTAATCAGAGCCTGGTCAGCCAGCAGACGTGAAAGCTCTTGCCATGAATGAGAGCAGCATACTCATCACATGGAAAAAGCCTCTGAGACCAAATGGAATAATACAGAAATATATCATCTACTTCAAGCACAATGATGCCACGGGAAAGGTAAGCCCTGTCAAAAATGTATATGCTCATCTTCACTTTTATAGAAAAGCCTAAGCGTGGATACTAAATGCATGTATGACTTAGAAAAGAAGTGAATCTTTCCTGAAATACACTTTATTTTATATTATAAATGAGTTATACATTGACGTATATTTTACGTATATAGATATTACTTACCTACGTAGTTAACGCTATTCGTGACTAGGGTCAAATAAGGCAGACAAAAGAAACCTCCAATTTTCTCTCTCTTGAGCTTCTTTGCCTATGGTGTTCCAGTCTAGCCCTGACGTCTTCACTTCTGCATTGCTGGTTCCCTTCCCCGTTCTCCTGGACCTGCATGTTTTTCTCCTTCAAAATGGTGCCCATTTTACAGCCAGTCTAAATTGAAAATAAGCTGAATAAATTATTATTATTATTACTTGTAGTCAGACAGGTAAGAGAGGGAATGCTGACAGGTTGTACTGTATTCTTTATTCTTTTCTGAATCAACAAATGAAACTAAAAGGAAAACAAATAACAAATAAATAAATGATAAATATCTCATGAAACAATCTCATCAAGCCAAATTTACATGTTATTATAAAATTTCCAAACACTAGCTGTTTATTAAAGGCATTTAATTCCTCATTAACAAAATAAAAGCTACATATTTATCATTCCATAAATTTGACAGCTTGTTTTTGATAACACAACCAGTTAGCTCTACTCACGACTAAACCCATTAGGAATATGAATATCCAACAAAGCAATTATACATTGTCATAACATAAACTTACCATTAACTCCGTACTTCTTTAATAAGTTGGCTATGTACACTTGGTCTCATTCACTTTAAGTGTTAAAACCTAAATAAAATTAAGTGCAATAAAAATGGTGCTGTAGAATAAGTCATATTTCCCTCACATATGATATTGCTAACACTATTGTAACACTATTGTGAGACCAAACACTTACAGTACATTTTTTTCATTTTAAACACTTATAATGTAACAATGAAGTGTGAATAACATTACTTTTAAACAATAACATAAATGTCATATGCCTACTTTTTTGCTATCTTGTAAGCTCTCCTAAGCTAAGGTCCTGCCTGTCTCACCACTTTCAAATGTCTGCCAAAATGGAAATGAAAATGCTAGCAGGTCACATGGACTACTTCTCACTTATGCAAATCATAAGTGGAGAGACTGAGATTGTACTAGTTGTGCTTCTAGTACTGCTGGTGCAATCATTGCACCTACATTATTACTTTGCATTTATTTCTCCAGGAGATCCTGGACCGTGTGGAGGTCCCTCCCAGCCAGCTTAGCTACAGTGTCACTGGTCTGGTACAGAACAGAATGTACACCTTCCAAGTCTCTGCCGCCACCATTGTAGGGGAGGGGGAGAGGACCAGGGAGGTCTCCCAGACCCCAGTGGAAAGAGGTGAGAGAGAGAGAGAGAGAGAGAGAGAGAGAGAGAGAGAGAGAGAGAGAGGGGGGGGGGGGGGGGGAG
>NW_019775856.1:149982-189059 GCF_001039355.2 Lingula anatina
ATCAGACTGAGCTGGTGAAAATGAACAGAGATAAAACAGTAATAACACAGAAAAAATACAAAAATAAAATAGCAACAAAATTTAACACAAAGATATGCATCACACACACACACACACACACACACACACACACACACCATGACAGATAGGGTAAGTGAAAGAGAGAGAGAGAGAGAGATACCATATGATGACCATTGGAGTAGTGAGAAAGTTGTATGGCAAGCAACACTTGTATATATTACAAGGGCAATTTTTGGGAGAGAATTGTTTCTATCACATATATACAAGATTATTTATGTTCTAATATATAAGGGTTACAGCCTCAGAAAATTAAAACTTGTCCAGTTGAGGATTGAATGTAACTATATCATTTTTCTTCTCTGCTAGCCAAGAAAATTTTTGTAAAATCCTTTTTGATGCAGAATTTATATTTTACAATATTCTACATTTTCATGCGTGTTTCAATCTTTACAGTGGCTGCCCGTGTGGCCAGTTTTTCAGCCAGAGTTTTGACTCCTTGGAAAGAGAATGTGATGCTCCCTTGTTTGACTGTGGGCGACCCCGTACCTTCCATTCAGTGGAGGAAAAGGTTTGCAGTCTCATAATGTTTTCATCATTTTTTGTCATGTTTTTCCTTTTTACAGTGTGAATTTATTCATTATCAATTTGTATTTACTACAGTAAATACAAAAAATACCTTGATTTATCTTTATCATTTTAAGTTTATTGTTGAAATTTTTATCAATTCCAAAACTATATTTGAAAATACACCTTTCCAATTTATTTATCACCTTAGTTCTACATGTGTGTTCTTATTCCATAACATTTTCATTTGTTATGATTGATTTGATTGGTTGATTTAATAATTCATGTGACCCACAGAGGCGTGTCTCTAACTCCTGACAACTCACATGTGAAGATCCTGGAGAACGGCACGCTGGAAATCGTGGACGTGCAGGGCGTAGACGCCGCTAACTACACATGCCAGGCTGTGAACCAGTATGGTGCCGATGAGATCACGATATCTCTAATAGTGCAGGGTAAGTATTTTAATCAAGCTCCTTTTTTACATTTTTTAAAGTGTAAGGCCACAGTTAATTTTTTTCTACTTTGTATAATGAAAGGATAAGTTTGTAATTGTTATTCATAACATTTTTCTGAAATATCTCATTTATGAGTGAGTTTGTAGCATCATGAGGTGAGTGTGAAAATGTGCTCCTAATTCATGTAACAAAAATTTACATATATGAATAAATTATATAGAGTGTCAAATGTTAAGTCATATGGTTTTGTTTCCAATATCAGTCAATCGTGACATAAGGAGTAAGTATATTTCAGAGATTTTGATCCTTTACAAACAACACCATGATCCACTTTTCAGATCCAATCTTTACCACTGTGACAGTTTACAATAGTGATTATAGTTATATGATTTTTTAGTCAGCTCCTGGTGTGATAACCTGGGTGCGTTCACTCAGGGATATAATAAAACAGATTCTGCGAAACTTAGACTATAATCTCTTGTTGTGTTCTCTTCATATTTAACATGAAAAAGGGATGAATTGATTCTTGAACAGACACAAAAAATGATATTTTATGGATAGTAAAAAGATCTTCAAATGCTTTGTCTTTTAGATTTAGATTTTAGATTTGGTTCCTGTTTTTATATATATATATATATATATATATATATATATATATATATATATATATATATATATATAAATGAAATTATGATAGTAGAATTAAGTTGCCAGCCTAGCAGTTTGAACACCTAAGGAAAAGAATGCAGTTTTGTAAGGTCGCAAACTGCTGGCCTGATGACAGCTGAAACCATGGCTACAGCCTACAACTATGGAAATATCTTGGTGCCATGGTTACAGCCTGAAACTATGACTACAGCCTGACACCATGGTTACAGCTTAGAAATACCATGGCTACGGCCTATCACCATGACAACCTGCTTAATGTACCAGAATCTGTTTTATTACTAATCCCTTACTGGATGCCCCATTTGATTCCAATTTGTTACTTGGTGAGACTCTCTCTGGATCAATAAATTTAAGTTTAGAGACAGCCTATCAAGAATGCAGAAATTTCAAGATATTAGTGATTTGTATTCCTTAGTATTTTGCATGTGCTTTGTGCAGTCATGTGATCGTGGTGGAATTTAAAGTTACGTGGCCATTTGTACTTAACATTTTGTGTAAAAAATGATGAAATAATTCTGAATGATTTTGCTAATAATCTCGTTACGTGGTTGTGGTGTATTTTAAGCAGTTTTGGTGATTTTATGAATTACTAGTAAGTGTGACAATTTGTTTTGAAAGATATGAATGTATAAAATGCTCAGAATGATATTATTTGTTTTATTATACAGTTATAGAAACACCCAATATTTTTAAGTTTCGTTTTAGAAAAAAAAATTGTGATTGTGAAATTATTCTGCACTAACAATATGTTTACACTGTATTATTGTGTATTTTTTCAATTAAGTTCTTTTAATGTGACACATGTACCATTAATTTTTTTTTATTTTGAAATGTAAAGGGGGCACTCAAAAAAACAGCACATTGAGCTTTTAGAATTTTTAAGTATCACTGGCTTACTAGTATTCAGTTTTCACTTTTAAAAAATATGCTTCGTTTTGGCTGAAATTGAAAATTTGCCTTTTGAAATAAATAAAGATATTTTTCTAGATAACTTACAGGTCAACACTGCAGCATATACATACATATATATGCCTATGCTAAAATGTATTTGTTTACAATTAACATAATTTATTTATTTATGCTGTACAGAGTAAATTGCCTTTCAACTAGTCCAGTCACTTTTTTTTTTTTAATCCAGGCTCAAATGAATACTGTCTGATCATTAAAAAAAAACTCTCCTTTTTATAAATAACCTAACCTTTTCTTTACATTTTCAGCACCCCCCAGGGCCCCTACAATATCAGTTGCCGTGACAACAGAGAAGTCAGTCCAGGTGAACTGGCGTTCTGGCAGCAATGGTGGCAGCACAATTACAGGTGAGAGACGATAAATGAAAATGAAGATGAGAACAAAAAGGAAGATGGTCTAATTATACATGTACATGGTCAAAACTGAATAGATGTACAATTAGCTGTAAACTATACAGAAACCATAATTAAATTTATTTTAACCAGGTTTTAGTATGTAGCCCCGAAAACGTGGTAACTAGATTTTATTATATTTTTATGTGTCGATTTAATAATTTTTAATAAATAGTTAATTATTCTCTTAAAAAGATTGTAGAATAATGTGTGAAACATGGCAGAACAATGGTTAACAAAGTCATTGATTATTTGGCAACAATTTTGTGTTACTTTTTGTAAAAGTTCACATACAATTCTTAAAATGGGTACTGAGGTTATTTTGAATATTAGTGCTTTTGATTTATAGCTCATTTCTATTAAGTATGACATATCTTTTGACATTAAAAAAAAACTTTGTAAAAAGTTTTTTCTCTTAATTTCTTAAGAGATTATTACAGAGGGTATAGCCATCTATGGGGCCACTGTTTTTGTGGTAAAATAGAATTTATCATATTTCTATGAGTTTTTTAGAATGTATTCATTGTGAAATATAAATATCATACAAATAGTTGTTATCCCTTTAAGGGTTCATCCTGATGTACAAGGCTGACCACGAGGACTGGACTGAAGTGACCACAAGGCCACAGAACAGGACATACACGGCACAGAACCTGAAGTGTGGCACGCAGTACAGATTTAAGATGAAAGCTAGAAACAGGTTGGTTGAGACACCACTGAAAATATCCATATGATCATTTCACCTGTTACTGTAAGACATTTTTTCGCTATGAGAACACTTAGGAATAAAAAAATTAGACATTTAGGGTTAAGAAAATATAGGTATCCACTGTTTGTCATGGGGTTGCACTTATTTCATTTATTTATTTACTACCTGCGTACTAGAAAAAGAAAAATTCAGTTTTTTTATGAAATTCACAAAAAATGTCGTCATTTATCAACTACTTAATAATAAAAAGAAAAAATACATTTTGTTTGAAATTCTTAAAAATGCCATTATTTTGACAACATTTGACTCTTTTTGAAATAAATTGATCAGCAGTCCCTTATTTCACTGTACCCTTTGTTTCATTTCCAGTATTGGCTTAGGAGACCTCAGCAACATCATCACCACAAAAACCAACGGTTCTGCCCCCATCATGCCACCACAGAGTATGCTATTGGAGCATATCAACTCTACTTTCATCACACTGAATTTAAACTCCTGGCAGACAGACAAGTGCCCCATCACCTCCTTCACAGTCAAGTATCAGGTGTGGGGGGATAGTAACTGGGCCACAATACCAGTGACCAGGAGTGACCTTGAGGTTGGTGACCTTGACCTTTAACCTTTGACCCCTGATATCTTTCTTTTTTGGAATATTTGTTTTTATTCTGAACAATCAAAATATTCTCTGTCTCTCTCTCAGACTCTCTCTCTCTCTTTCTATCTCTCTCTCAGCTCTCTCTACACAACAATTTCTTGTCTTTTTAACAAGACAGACATTATTATATTTCAGTTACTTTATTGGACATCCCATAATATTTTGTTGATTATTTCTGTCCCCAGGAGAGCCACCTGGTGGAGGATCTGCACCCTGCCACATGGTACATCATGAAAGTCATAGCCAACAGCGACGCTGGCTCCACAGAATCTGTCCTGAAGTTTGCTACACTGACTTATACAGGAGGTAAGCTGATATATATTATATAATTTTATGTATTATGAGTTTAGTACCATTTCAAGTGTGGTGATTGTCTTGTCATATTGATTTCCTTGTGTGAATGAATTATGGGGAATTACGGGTTTTCCTGGATTGGTATACATATTGTTGACATGGGATTGTTACCTATTTAGTCTTCTTGTCAGATGTGGTAAGATGTAAATGTATCATGTTATTCTTTGTGACGTGTGTCATGTTGTGGTGTGTACTTTTTTGTCTCAATCTGTTAATTTTTTCATTATTATTATTATTATTATTATTATTATTATTATTATTATTGTATTTTACAGTCTTTGTTGTATAATGTACAGGTGCTGTTAAATGATGTCTCATCTTTTTGTATTCATGTTGTCAAAGCTGTTAACGTAATGTTTCTGATGTTGTTGTAGAAAAACTCCCCGACTCTCTTCCTATGGATTTTTCACTGTCAAGTGAGTTCCTTAATCAGATTTTATTGACAAATTGCATGCATCTCAATGTGTCCATGGAATTGCAAACTTTTATTGTTTCTCGTTGATATTTATCTTATATATATGTATGGGTTGCAGTCTTTTAGAACTTGACTGGAATGAATCAGAATGTACCTGAATGTAATTTAACATATTTATTTTAGATATATGTGTATGTGTCTGAAAAAGGAAACAAGTCCTGTAGATCATAGTTAGAACTTATTTGATTTATTTGATGAGAATGTTTCACTTCAGCAGGGCATGCTTTAAGATCTGGGCCTTGAAATCTGACACAGTGGTACACATAATACACATAATACACAATAATACACAGTCTCTAGCATAAAATATATATACCAATGTACAAACATTCATTTGCATGTAAACCAGCCCATAGGTTTTGATTTGCACATTAATTTTTATCTTTTTTTATTTCATTCTTTTTGCGTATAAGATCTAGATGAATGTTAGTACAAAATAACCATTGCATGGAATGTACATAGAATCACTAGGTGAAAGTAACCAGTTTGCTTGGAATGAAATCCTTCTTTATTTCAGTGAAACAGATATGTTTTTGATATTATTGAAATCAAGATTGTGACAATTTTGGAAAATGTTTAAGCCAGATTAAATTATAATCCTCAGGTCAGATATTTAGTTGCAAGTTATAACTGGTATATATTGTGACATTGTTACATTCAAACACTTTTAACAATGCAATATTTTCATTTATTTATTTATAAATTGATTTATTTATTAAAATTTTGATCTCAGGTACCATCACCCCTATAATGATTACCCACAAGTATGAGCCAGAGTTCTACCAAAAGATTCACGTCATGGTGCCACTGAGCTTAGCTCTCGTCCTCGTCATCACCATATCTCTGGGTACTGCTCTGTACTGCAAGAGACGCCATGAGGCCATGAGATGGAAAGGTAGGGAAGGCTAAGTAAACTATAAATTATCTTATAGACAAGCAATTTTTACTTCAATTTTTTTCCTTTTTGTTTGAAGAGGACAAAACGTCAAGTGAAAGTTATCTTTCACAAGGGCCTCTGAAGGTTATTATATTGGATATTATTGGATAAAAACTTTACAATTAAAGTAAAATTAAAACTCGCTGAAGGTTAATATATTAGATATTTTGAGATAAAAGCTTTAGAATTAAAATAAAATTAAAAACAAAATTTAAAAAAAACATTGTTAGCATTTTTCTTCCTTTTAACTGGCCTTGAACTTTGTTATAACAGAAGCCAAGTCAAATTTGAGAAGGGACATAACAGCTGAGACATCTCTAATGACCGACCTTGACAAACGTTTCGATAAAGATTCTGACAGTTCTAACTCTTTGGGATATACCCCAGAACCTGTTCACCTGAGAAATGTCAATCTTCTCATTATGGACCAATCAAATGAGGAGTTGCCGGGGCCAAACACAGATTGGACCAATCAGGAGAATGCTCAGAATGCACAGCAGGAAATGGCTGGTTCAGGTAGTAATATAATGATTTCATTTTTATTCATTTTTTTATGGAATAGCCTTATTAGTTTATATTTTTAGAAAATGTGCTTTTGTTTAATTTGACTACTTTTAGTTTAATATTTTGAGAACCGTAATTGATATGCCTAAGATGCCTTTAATTATGCATGTCAACATTATCAAATTATCAGGCTACGTAAACTGAAATGAATAAGAAATCAAGTGTGATAAAAGTGAGAAAAATGTGTATTGTGTAAAATTAGCTGTCAGCTTTTTCTTTCTGTAATTTACATTTTTAAACTACCTATTTACACTTTGTAATTTTACTAAAATAAAGATTTGATTTTGACAGTTGACTCAGATGGCTTTATCAACCCGTACGCCACATTCTGCTACCCAAAACCAGGAGGACCTACGCCACCTTTACAGCCAATCAGGACTCCCTTGCTACAGACTTTTACAAAACACAAACACACGCCACAGCATGGCTCACAGGATCTCGTTGCGTTAGAGAAGACAGAGGCTCAGAGAAAGGTGAGTCACATATCGGTTGGAAAAAATTAACAGACAGCCATGTTGTATATTTGGGGGGGGGGGGGCAAGGTTCACAAAACTTCATTGTGTTTGCAAAATCAAAGGTATAGAAACAGGCTAGTTTGAATTCAGCAGTGCAGTAGAGAAGACAGGTTGTGTGAAAGGGAAGTAAAAACAGATTTATTGATGAAATCATTTGAAAATTTCATCTCTTTAGGTTAATTTGTACATATTAAAACTGGGCTCTGTATGCTGCTTATAGCTGTTTCATGCTGTTATCATTCATCACTAGTTTGCGGAGAAGTTTCCATTCGCGCTGCCCCCACCTCCGCCTCCCATCAGCACTGCCACAGCTAACGTACTACCGGAAGTTAATTTGCTGAGTCATCCTAAATACAGGCAAGGTAAGCAAATTGAAATAATTTATCAAAAATACATATTAACTATGCATTTGAAATTTCGGCCTATGAAAATATTTTAATCTATGATAATGTTTTTTGTAAAAAAGATCAAATATTTCGCATCTGGCTTATAGAGATCAATATAATGTACTATGTTATATTGAATAAAGTTTTATTGCTTTCATTAAAAAATGATATTCCCTTACGGTCTGTTTGAAAATGAATAAATTGATTACATAAAGGATACAAGCCACAAGTGTTATACTAAAATGCCATGTTGCAGTGATCTTAAAAGCTGCAATTTGCTGCATTCTTCTTTTTAAAGAATCTGTTTTGATTGAATTGACTTTGTTCTATACATTTTCCTAATTTTTTTTCTCGCTCAGCTACAGGAGTGGGTCTTAGTCCACGAAAGTTTGCCAGCGCAGACGCCATACATGCCTTGTTTACGGGGAGAAATGGTAAACCAGGGCCGCCGCCCCACCACCATCAGACGTATAGCATCCCTTCCAACTCTAGACCGCCATCACAAATGTCGTCTATTTGTGAAAAAGGTATGAAGGAAAATCAAAAGTTTTTTACTTAATTGTAGACTGTTACTAATCTACCATTATCTCAAAGTGTAATACTAGTATGTGAACATTATGATATACCTCAAGTCTTTGCATAAAAAAACAATTATCTGTTTTAGAGGTTTAAGTTATGCAGTTTACATTATAAGGAATGTGGAGTTATATAATCTGCTTAATTCTCTTATATTATTTCTCATTTTCATGCATGCAACTTCTTAAATGTATTATAATTTTTGACCAAAAAATAAAGATAAATATTTGAATTTATTTCTTGTATTATGCATAATGATAAATTTCAACTATTACGGATTTCAGCTGGGCAAAGAAACAGTGCCATATCCAGCGTCACCACAGTATCCTCCAACCACGATGAGTTGATGTTAGCATTCCACAATGGTTTCCCGAGCACAGTGACGCCTCCGGACTCTGAAAATCAAAAAGAGGACAGCATTGGCACCCCCCAGCCCACTGATAATAGTTCAGACACCACAGTGACTGAGCCGGGTATACGGCAGTTTACGCAGTCTCCACCGAGGCCGGATGAGCGGAGACAGGCAGCTTGTGAAGTGCCTTTGTATGAACGTAAGTGTAAAGGTTATTTAAAAATGTTAATTTATTTATTTTGGATCTACTAGTACATGCAAGCTATTTTAAAAGAAAAATCAGAATCGAGACGACCTAATTTCCAAGATCAGTGGTGAAATTTTAACTTCATCTTGAAAAATATCATGCTTGTATCAGTTAATTGTATATCTAAAGATGTATGTTTAGATTTTGGGTGATGATTTACATTTAATGTACCATAATGTCAAGATTTGCTGTAAAGGTACAATTATGAATGTCATCCCCCTTATCATATGTGTTATTCTGCCCACAGAAAACAGAGTGCGGAGGCCTTCCCAGCTGGATCTCTCCAGTGACACAACCGACTACGACCCTCTACCACGACGTAAAAAGAGTCCTCACAGACGACGCAGGAGTAGGGGTCACGTCCTGAGTAAAAAAGTTATGAGACAACCAAGAGGAGCCCCAGTGTAAGTTTGTATTGAAATTGCAGTGTTCCTCCAACAAAACCAACTTTCGAGAAAGCATCATTTAATATGCAGTCAGTTGTTTTTGATATATGCCACTCTTCCTGTATATTTGAGACTGTGCCACTGTAACAGCAATAGAACCCTGCCTATCACATGTGGACAAACCACATAATGACACATTTGATATACTTGTATCTTCTTTAGGCCTATTCGCCCTAGCAGTACAAGTACTACAAACAGTGAAGAAATAACTTATGCCTTTGATGATAGAGGGCACCACAGGCCTTCCAGCCCTTCAGAGGGATATCTTTCCTACCCCTACACAGAATCTGAGTCAAACCCTTACTACGTTCGAAGGAGAAGTAAGTTGTGTAACATTGTAATCATATTATGTGTGTGTATGTGACTGTGCACATACGTTCTATGTGTACATTATGGTGCATGCAAATTGTCTTCTAATAATGCATAAATAGAAAGCAATCATATATAAAACACCCTGAAAATATTTAAGTCAAGAATTTTTTTTGCAGTTTAGTCACATAACAAAGTTAATCTTTTTACCATTACCATTTTTTACCATTATTTTGAAGGTCGGCGTTACACCCCAGTTGCCAAGTATGAGGTGACACCAGACACACCAGGGACAGACGAGAACCGCCCCCTGATGATGTCATTGGCCAAACCTGCCCTGGCCAGCCCGCAGGAGGAGGAGGAAGTTGGGTTGATTGACAGGTAAGACGGGAAGAGGTTGACAGGTGAGATGCAATAGATACATAGAGGACAGGGGTAGGTGTGTCTGGAATGGGAAGATAAAACATGAAGCATTAAGATAATGACCCCGATTAACAGGTGAACTGGAATTGATTGACAAGTAATTCATGAAATTTTGTAAAAGATAAAGTGGATGTGTTACTGAAGACATTTATATAACCATCTTCTCCTTTTTAAATTATTAATTGTTTCTGTACAAGGAAAATAAAAGTTTTTTTCCCCCTTTAAGTAGGACTTCTATATTAATGATTCCATACTAGTTTATTAATATATTGTGCCACAATAAAAAAAATTGAATGAATTCTTGTTTTAGAATCTACCGCACTGTGAGCAACAGTGACCTTTCTGGTAGCCTCCTGGTGGATGTCCCTGAGAGCCAAGACAAGCACTATATCCAAGGATACACGGAAGATTTTACTGTAGTTTAATACCTGAAAACAGTGCATAGCAACTATAACTAAGAACACACAAGCTTTATGCCTAGCAACTTATAGTATCCACGGATACAAAATAATGTCACAGTGGTTGGTTATTATTGTGGTTTGATAGAAAGCAAAGAATTCCTGTTCTGGTTGTTTGAGGCCTTAGAACAGTTGCCAAGTATCAGTGTCTATTAACAGACTAGATCCACTGAAGATACTAGAACCAAGAAACAGTTAATCCAAGGATACAATTTACTTCTCAGTTTCAAAACTAAGATACAACTTAGGTATTGGGACATGAATGGCAATCTTACATTCAGACAACTGGCAGTCTGTTGAATCTGATTCTTGTGGAAAGAAATACGTTCTGAGTTATTATATTTGCAGCATGTGCCCATTACTTTTCCAGTTCTAGGAGAAGATTGTGGCTGTTTAGAAGTTTCAGAAAGCTGATATAGTAGACAACAATCTGCTTGACTGCCTTAGCTTCTCGACTGAAACTGATGAGATGTTAAATTTGCATGTGATTATTTCCACAGCATTCAGTGCCAGATGTTTAAATCCACTTCCTAATTTCCTCATTGTGGCAAAACATGCCTAACACTTTCCAATGTAGAAATATACAAATGGGATTTAAGGTCTTAAAGGAAGGATAAGTCAACACATGAAGACATGGAGCCAGTAGCTAGATTTATCAAGGAAGTTCCTGTATCACAAGAGATTCAGAAAAAAAGAATGACAAAATGACTTTTCTATTGGCCAAATTCAAATGGAATGTGCACTGCTAGAAGTCTTGTGCTCCTCAAAAACCTGAACAGTTTTTTAGTCAGAGTTGTATTGTATGCTACCATAAAAGACAGTATTACTGACTATATAGCTACATACCAAAGACTGAACGGGGGATTCTCCAAAAGGATTTGAAAATGGAGAAGAGTCACTGGGCAGCAGTTCTTCGTGTTACTTGGGAGAGTTTTCTGGATTCGCACAAAAAGAAGTTTCGCTTTCGTACAGCTGGCCACATTTACACATTGTAAAGGTTAAGGTTGTTGATGAAGGACAAGGTTATTTTTGAAGGCCAACTTAATTGTTGAAGATGGAGGGCGAATCTGTGCAAAAGATAGTTTGGCACAATGACATTGGAGACTAAGTTGATGAAGGACAAGGTTATTTTTGAAGGCCAACTTAATTGTTGAAGATGGAGGGCGAATCTGTGCAAAAGATAGTTTGGCACAATGACATTGGAGACTAAGGTGACACATGAAATGCCAAAGAAGCTTCTAGTGCCTAGTACCTGTTTTTGGATATATCAAAGCTATATATGGTAAATAATTTTCGTATATGTTATGAATTTGCAAAAATTGATGTTTGCATTTCTGAATACAGATTGTAAAAATTGTAGCCATGGAAATGATGATATAGCAGCTGCAACATGCTTTCTTGGAAGAGGTTGTAAAATCCAGTTTTAATTACGTAGAAGAAATAAATGGAGTGTTTTACTGTATTCCAAAGTGCATGAGGAAAAGACAATTCATGGACATATACAGCATTGTAATTCTTTTTTTAACTGCACATTTCATGATTCTGATGCTGCCACATTGAAAGTGTAAATTTCCCAGGATTTATTCATATTTAAAGGAAAAGTGTCTCCAAAAATTACTCCGATGTTTAAATATCATTAATCATAATTAAGTGCAATATTTTTTTCTTCATAAATTTTATTTGATTTGTGCTATTACAAATATTTATATGATAATTCATGTGAACTTTTTGGTGGCCATTCTTTGGTATATACTGAATATTATGGCTCGCTGCTTTACATCCTTATGTATTATAAATGTATGTTAATTTATTTATTTATTAAGATTCATTGCATGTTTGGTAAGAACCAAGGCCAATGGAGTGCTATGCCTAACACATTTTACATGTTAGTCTTAATGGTTGCTATTATTGTGCAATGATATTAATTTTTTTGCCCCTGTACATTTTTAAGAGGTAATGCATCAAAATAATTTTGCTTTCAAGATTAGTGCAATCCATATTATTATATTGATATAAATCCAAAGGTGTAATCATAACTGACACTGACTTTTTGTACAAGTTTTGCTTATTTTTTACCAGTCAGAACAGTAGACATATTTTATTTTGTTTTCTTTGTATTTTTTAAGATTTTGCCCAATCTCTGAACAGTTTGATATCAGTATTAAGGTTGTGCAATACAGCTTTTGCTGACAAGATGGTGCGAAGCAGGGTACGATCATTACACATTTGACAATCTTACTTGTCGTTGTCAAGGCAACCTATATTAAGTCAGTCTGTACTCATTTGTTTATGCCCTTTTTCAATTTCAGAATTACATTTATTGCAAATTCAAGCAGTGGTTTTGGTTAATAGAGTATATGCGGTATATTAATTTATTCTTTTTTTAGTTTAGGTTAATGCACTGACCAAACAAATATATTTTTTATCCTCAGATTTCAGTTTAGTATAATTTTCATTTGAGGAATATTTTCTTTTTATTTCATTTTAAAAGTCATAATTGAATAAGAGAAATGCAAATGCTGGGCAATTGCAATCAGTGTAGATAAAAATTCTGCTCTTTGATGTACATGCATTTTTCTTATGTTTCCAAGGTAGGTCAGATACATGTTAGTGTGAGAATTGTACTAAATCAAGTGAAAGTTATTACAGTAAACTTACAAACAAAGTTTGGACTTTATTTGTAATCTTATGAAAGTGTGTTGGGATTGGTTAGCATTATGACTCAAATATGCATTGTTGTGAAAATTCAAGCACCTGTGGTGGACATCAAAAATAAACTAGACATAAAAGGTGACACATGTACAGACAATAAACAAAGACGTTTAAAGAAAAAGAATTTAATAAAATAGAAATGATGTCTTGGAAGTTTGGGTGGTGGGCCAAATTGTGGTGTGCATGTTATTATAAAAATGCAGTCAAAATTGGTTGCAATAGTCAAGAAGCATTAGATCTAAAACATCAACTTGACTTGGACAAAATGTGAATTTGTTTTGTAAAAGAAGTGCTTAATTTTGATGCATATTTAATTTTGTTGATACACCTACATGTATTGAACAAGTGTGCTTGGTTGTTTAATTTACTATGCTTGTGCAATACAGTTCACCCTTATTGGGATTATCATTATTATTTATTCAGTGTGTATATACTTTAAAATTGACAGTGCAATCATATTTTGCAGTTTAATTTCAGTTTTGATAAATTAAACCCTTTAAATGAATATTTTGACTTTTTCAAAATCTGCAGTTATTTAAAACATGCAATGCTCAAATGTTAAATTGTCTGCATACTATATTGCTTGTAGGTAGAGTAATTTTTGTATGTTTTTGAAGAAATACATTCTTTTTACTCTAGTATGTAGTTTATCAGATTGTAAAATGTACAGAAGATATATCCAGTTTCTTTGAAACAGAGAAGCTTTTTAAGGTGACCAATGAGGAATCACTTCTGTTTTGCTACAGTCAGATAAGTTGTCATTTTTGTCTGATGTCAAAGTGGCTTAAAGCTTTTTATTGTCATTTTAATCAGTTTTTCAGAATTGAAAATAAAATATGGCTATAAATAATAATAAAGATGATTCAGTCAGGTATGAAATGGTTAGTTATAACCTTGATATATGCTGTATTTTAAATATTTGTCATCCAACTTCCCACTTTCAAACTGATTCAAAGAAAAAGAGGCAAATTTCCAGTGACATATTTTATTGGAGATTTCAGCCAGAGAGAAAGGTACAATTTCTGTTGACAAATCTTGGAGATTTCAACAGCTCTAGTGTCAGTAGAACATGTGTCATAACTCCAGAATATCAAACATGTTTTACATATTGAACTTTTTTTTTTCGAGAACATCATTTCAATTGAACAATGCACTGAACAAACATATCATACACCAAATGTATCTTTTTTTCTCTTGGTGGTATCTAAACTGTCTAGTTATAAATTACCAAATTTAGAATTCTGATACCTCAGGCCCATCAATTTTGCACTGCAATGTTCTCCTTTACCAAACAAAATGTGATGACATTGATGTTAATGTTCTTATTTCCACATTCAATTTATCTAAAAAGGCTTTAACTGAACATTGCTCTAAACAAATATATCATATACCCAAGAGTATCCAGATTTGAACAAGTTCTTTTAATCAATGGTCAGTTTTCTTTGACACAAAAGGCACATCAATTCTGCTCAGGCAATCTGTCCATCTTGAAATTCACTGCACTCCTCAGGAAGGGATGAAATTTTGAAGAAATAATTTAATGATAATTTTGTCAATTTTATTCATGCTGTCATTTATTTGCAAAACAGAGAAAACGCCCAATTCAACTTGTCAGCAAGCTTCACTTAAACTCCAAGGGAATATTGAAAGTTTAAGATCATAATCAGCCAAGCCAATCAAGTGTTTTCAATCTGTTCACGAAGTTTTTTATAGTAGGGCAACGGATACTGCCATGGCCAGTGCTGCCTGCACCAGGAGTATCACTGGATGGGAGAGAGCAGCTGCTGACTTTGCCACTGCCGTTGTCCCAACTCCACCCTCAGCTTCGCCCTCAGCCTCACCCTCAGGCCCGGCTGTGGTATTAGTAGTATTACTTGTTAATGGGCCTGCTAACACCTATGATAAATAAACAATTATGTTATCCACATTGCACTACATTTACCAATGGTGGCAGGTATACTGTGTACAAAAGTCAATGACACTAAATTCTAGTATGCATTTTGGAAGCAGATAAGGATCTGATTGTGTAACAAATTTTGTTTTTTGCTTAACTTTGTTCACTTTTGTTTAACACACAGCTATAAATACAAGGTGCTTAGCATAATTCCTATACAAATAAATATAAAAGATAATGATGGAAAACTGATCATTCTTCATACTTACTGTGAATCCTAGGCTGACCACATTGCAGTGATTGGTGCCGCAGCAAAGGTATTCACTATTAGTGGTAGCCTAAATAGACAAACAATCCAAGAGTAAGGTTTTGAAATGCAAGTATTACTAGTATGTTTAAAGACAAACTTTGAACACAAGTACAAGGTGAAGAGTATGTTATATGGCATTTTAAAATGTTATTTTATAATTAATTTGTTTAACTGTATGTCAATACAATTCTTGTATTCTGTAGCACAGAAGTAACTATTCTACATACATGTACATATATACACTGTATGTATGTCATCTGACTCAATAAGTATTATCTACCTTAAATATATTTTTTAAAATTACCAATTTCACATTTCATACAAGATGTACTGAATTATATTGATAATTCCATTACAGAACGGTGGTAGTGGTGGTGGTAGTAGTAGTGGTGGTGGTGGTGGTGGTGGGGATAGATTGAAAGTACTGGCACTGGTAGCTAACAATCTCAAAAAAAAAAAAAATATATATATATATATATATATATATATATATATATATATATATATATATATATAAATTATATATATATATAATTAAAATAAAAAAATAAAAATGAAAAATAAACTACACGAAAGGGGCAATAAAACTCCTCATCATATTCAGTACTTACTGAGACAACAATAGCAGTGGAATTGCATTTGACATCATTATTGGCCACACAAGTCCAGTGGACCACGTTGGTGGTCTGGTCTTTGTAGATGGCACAGGTCCGCTTGCTCTCAGCACAGTTGGTGGGTCTGGGTAGACCGTAGTCACTGGAGCCCACATAGCACTTAGCAGTAGAAAAACAGGAATTACTCAACAGTCAAGATGTATGATGTGTAACTTAGTCATCTAAATAATGATCATGACTCATGAAAATGAGGACATTACAAAAGATGGAACAATCAGAAGTATTACGGGAATTCTGTAGAAGATGCCAATATTGTTTATATCAAATATTCTATAAATTGGAATTATATCAAAATCAATAGAGATGAAAATTAACTAGGAATGATACTGATTAAAGCCAATTACAGCTCCAAACCTACCCTCCTCCTGCTGGTGCCTGGCATATTGCCAGTGTCAAGCTGGACAATTTTGTTGCAAGAGTCTGTCTGGCAGCAGTAGTAAGTGCTGGTGTTACTGACCTGGCAAAGGCAAAAAAAAAAAAAAATGAAAAAAATTACACTGTCTTTAATCAGACATGATCTTTGGTTGTAAGAAAAAAAAAGAAATGGACTGGTGGCTATATTACCATTGTCTGGGATCACTTAATTTGGACCCCCTAAAAAAAAAAAAAAAAGAAAAAAAAAGGGCGGATCAGAGATTTAAAAAAAAAAAAGGCTGTTTAATGCTCACAGGATAATTGTCCAGAGGATAACAATTTTATCTAATGGATATGGATAGAGCTATCCAGTGTTCATGAATCTGGGTCCTGCTTTCTTGCACATCTGACATGAATAGGCAAAATGTGATTTTAGATTATGGCCCTTTGGTTTGTATGTGTGGGCTGTAAGGGGGGGGGGATATATAGAGGAAATGCATGCAGCATGATGATATTTTTACAGAAAAATCAAAACCATGATCTGATCAAAGTCATTTTTATCATTTTCAATCAGTTAACTGGTTCAGGACACTCCATATGGCATTTTTTCCTCATCAGAACAACCAACTTGATGCTAGATATAGTACAGGATACAAATTTGCAAATCTTTGGGAACTTAAGGTAACTTACCGTCAGGCATGAAAGATCAAGGACACACTCAGGAGTATCAGCCAACGTGACACATTCATGAAAAGATGTAGTAGTGGGGTCTGTCTCATTATTAGCTGCTCTGTCATACCATGCAGCACAGGCGTCTGCACTTGCTGGGCATCTCCTTGTAAAGGGCATGGTGCCATACATTGCCCTACCAACATAGCACTGTTGTAAAGGGAAAAGTAAATTGATATCCATCATATTTCTAAATTAAAATTGTAATATGTACAAAATGAGTTTAATATAAACAAAATTAAATTATCTAAAAGATATTGTAAAAGTGAAGAATACCTTAAAACGTGGCAATTCCAAACAATATCATGCAATGTTCACACTGCAAATTTTTCAGTTGTTTGTGAGATCACAAGTCTTACGTTTCCTAATTCATAGACGTTTCCTGGATCATAATCTAAATAACATTTTTATGAACAGTAAGTTAAATAGATGATCAACTTACTTCAAGAGCTGATGATGTGCCTATGAATGCAACAACCAAAATCAATGCCAAGTACTTCATCTTGGCGGACTCTAAAATCTGGAACACGAGATATGTGACAAAAAGGTAGAGAGTAACTAAAGATTTTAAACAATTTTATTTATTTAAATATATTTATATACCTATGAAACATAACATTCAGACCCTTCCTCAAACAGCCTTCAAACAGAAGACGTTGAAATGGTTTCACTAAAAATTCCATTTTAATGATTTAATAAATCCATTTTACATTTATATTAAGAAAAGTATTCAGTATTTTCCAGTCATTAAATGTTAAAACTGAGAATTGTTTTATAGTCTCATGACCCATCCTTGAAATTCAGTCTTGAAACTGTATTTGAAAATGATATTTTCTTTGTTTTTATCCGTTTAGAGAATCATATCCTAAAATATTGAATGCTGATATATTTGTTTCAACTTGAAATCTTTTACGGAAATGTTATCCTCTTATTTATCATCACAACGACTGTTTAAAAAAGGGAAACGATATCTACCTGTTCTCTCTTCAATCCTTCCCGCTCAACTGCCGTTTTGTTCGTAGCAACCAGATGCATCCTGGGAGCGATGGTGTTGATTTGTTTGTAGTAACCGTGTGCATTGTGGGATTGCTATTCGTTCGTAGCAACAAAACAAGATGATATCATAGGTCAAAGGTCAAAAAGGACAACATTTATAGACTTATTTTGCAAATTCAGTTTTGCAACAAGACGCCACTGAAACGATCATATTTTTAATCCGCGAAGCACCCCATTCCCCTGGCTTGTGAATTCGCATTCATATGGCATGTTTTTCGTGAAATGAATAGTAGGCCTACTCAGTGAGTCAGTAGTAACCCCAATCAAAGTAGGCCTACTCAGTGTTTGGTGATGCAAATGTCTAGGCCTATAATTGACGCACATTTGTAAAAAATAATGATTCATTGCAAAACAATGCGTCACCTTTAATGTCACAGAATGTACAGTTATTATCGACATTATTATTATGTACAGTTATTATACGTAAGTAGACGGACAGTGCTTGCCTCCATATCCCAAGAACTTCTCCACCTCAGTCCTATCGCACATGTTACTGTCACACCAAAACTTATTTTCTTTCCCTAAACTGAACAATTGGTTAGAACTCTTAATTTCCTTCTGTTTCTCTTAAATATTTTTTCTTTGTGAGAATACAGTACTTTAATTATTACACCCTTTGTTATAATTTGTTTATCACACTGTTCACACATATTTGCCCAGCATCAATTAACAAGATCAAATTGTTGGATTGAATTTTATTAGCTTCATGTAAAATATTGTTACTTTTTTTTTACTCCAATAATTAACCTCAAACTTTACGGTAAAATCATGGTGCTATCAACCGCTACAGAAGACTATAACCAGTGTCATCACTCCTTGAATTTACCATTTAGTGTATAGTTTTTCTTCTTTTTTTTTTCAACATTTGAGCACATCATTTCAGTTGAACACTGCGCAGAACATATATATCATAGCCCTTTACCACCCGGCCTTGCTGTTTCTACCTAGGTCATATTACACAATTTACTGGTGGATTATAAAAAAGGCACATCAATTCTGCTCAGGCAATCTGTCCATCTTGAAATTCACTGCACTCCTCAGGAAGGGATGAAATTTTGAAGAAATAATTTAATGATAATTTTGTCAGTTTTACTCATGCTGTCATTTATTTGCAAAACAGAGAAAACGCCCAATTCAACTTGTCAGTTAGCTTCACTTAAACTCCGAGGGAAGGTCGAAAGGTTAAGATCATAATCAGCCAAGCCGATCAAGTGTTTTCAATCTGTTCAAGGAGTGTTTTATAGTAGGGTGACGGATACTGCCATGGCCAGTGCTGCCTGCACCAGGAGTATCACTGGATGGGCGAGAGCAGCCGCTGACTCTGCCACTGCCGTTGTCCCACCTCCACCTCCACCCTCAGCTTCGCCCTCAGCCTCACTCCCAGCCTGTAAGAATACAAGTTCATACAAAATATCACTCGCATTCACTGCATGAAAATATTTGAGTATGTTTTAGACAGAAAATCTGATTTGCATTTTAATACTACAACATCGTTCACAAATTAAAATACTTATTTAATACTAATATGAAATTTTTAAATACCCAGAAAATCAAAGGAAAAATAATACATCCAGCGCTGTGAAACATGCAGTGTGCACATTTTGTGAAGTGGTGTTATTTCATGAAAAAACAAAGTGATTGGCACAAAAAAAAAAAAAAATAATAAATAAATAATAATAAATTGGTAGTGAAAATTGTAGGGTTCACAGTAAGCTTCACATGCTGTAAGAACAAACTTTGATATGGCAAGTGCCTTGACAGACTCATTCACCAAAGGCTGTATATTTTCTTTCAGGATTCACTCACCGTGGGTGCTTGGGTAGGTGCTTGGGTAGGTGCTTGTGTAGGAGCTGGGGTAGGCATCAGAGTGGCTGGGTTACAGTGATTAGTGTCACAGCATAGGTAGGCACTGCTGCTGGTATCCTATGGGGGAATAAAACACAGAAATAAAGCCGTTTTGCATTAAACAGTGAGCATGTAAATGCCTTTGGTGAAAACTTAAAACTAAAGCAGATTAAAATAATAATAAAAAATCACTATGTTCTCCCCCCCCCCCCAATACTTTAATTGGTTTTAAAAACTACTAACGTTCATTATTAATTTGCAGTGTGTCGTAATCCTATGCAGATTGCTTTATAAAAATAACCCTTCACAAAACAAAAAAAAAAAAAATACTGTGTGCTTTAAAACATGGCATGTATTATGGCATGTGACTTTTTATTAGTTTACTCACAGTTGGAGCAATAGTAGTGGAATTGCATTTTGATTCTCCGGCTGCCACACATGTCCAATGGATCACATTGGTGGACTCGTCTTTATAGAAGGCGCATTTACGCTGATCTTCTGGGCAGTTGGTGGCCCTGGGCAGACCATAGTCATTAGAGCCAACATAACACTGGAAATAGTTTTTCAAAATACTATGAAAATATGCAGTTACATGAAGAATTGAAAGATGAAACTTACCAAGTTGAAAATGGCTTCAGGTGAGAAGGCAAATCACAAACATGTGAATTCTCAAAAAAAAATAATAATAATAAGAATAAGAATAAGAAATAGATTTAAAAAAATTAATTCCACATTTAAATATATACAACTAAGTCAATTAAGAAAAAGACAGAAAAAATTAGTTATGGACAAAAACCCATAATATTTGAACAAGAACTGTGTCTGTGGTATCTTATATGTAAGACCAACTACCAAAATAAAGTTAAAAACTCCCCTTAAATTCTGAAAAATAATGTATACAATTGCATATTTTAGACAAACCTACCCTCCTCCTGCTGGTGCCTGGCATAGTGCCAGTGTCAAGCTGGACAATTTTGTTGCAAGAATCTGTCTGGCAGCAGTAGTAAGTGCTGGTGTTACTGACCTAAAAGTGAAATCATCAGGAGTTTCGAGACACAAGACGGCATTTTACACCTAGAGGTAGGCTGAAAGCTATGACAACTTGAATTTGAAAGATGGCCACTGATAATAGTAACAATTCAACAATAATTTTTATTTGGTTAACTTAAAATGTTGTGCTTATATTATATGTATCAGATAAGACTTTTGTAGCTGACAAATTCATATCTTATATAAATCAGGCAAACTGGTTGAGAAGGAGAAAAAATTTGATTTTTTTTCATTTAGCATAGTTAAAGGGATAACAACTCTTAATATGAGATCCGTATTTCACAAGGAATACATTTTAAACAACTCATTGAAATATAATAAATTATATTTCGCCACTCAAACGGTGGTTATTGCAATTATGTGGAACCTTTGCTTGCCATTGGACCATGCAACTTCTATAGGTGACTGTACTTTGTAACCAAACTTAGGATGTCAGAAGGGATTCATACACCGTAGGCAAGTATGGGAAAATTGTCATTTACCCCAGGAAAATTCATTTTTTTGGGCCAAATGAACAGTGGTTTTAAACTAAAAAGGTCATTAAATAATAATGATCACTGAATAAGGGTTGGAATAAAAGGGAATCATGTGTAAGAAATGTCTGTTAAACGGTTTGATTGACATAAATCTTACCGTCAGGCATGGAAGATCAAGGACACACTCAGGAGTATCACCCAATGTGACACATGCATGATGAGATGTAGTAGTGGGATTTGTCTCATTGTTAGCTGCTCTGTCATACCATGCAGCACAAGCGTCTGCACTTGTGGGGCATTTCCTTGTAAAGGGCATATTACCATACTCAGCTTCACCAACATAACACTGCGAGAGAAAAGAGGGAAAATCTTTAAATCTTGTATTAATGCAATATCAAAATGGGCGTTATGGTAAAAGAAACCTCTTTCTTAAATGTCATTAAGGAAAAATGGTTCATTTCATTATCATTATTATTTTAAACAATTTAAAGGTGTTACCCCATTTAAACAATAAGAACAGGATTTGTCCATACCTCAAGTGCTGCAGATGTGCAAATAAAAGCAGCAAGTAATGACAAAGCCAAGTACTTCATCTTGGCTTTTATAAAAAAAAAATCGGATCCTGAAAAAAAATAAAATGCGCAGAAATAAGTTTGACAACAAATAATATTATCTTTCTGCTCGTCCAGCAAATAAGTCACACGCACTGTTAGCAAATTTACTGGGTAGGAGAGGTAACAATACTGGTGATTCTGACAAATGAATATAACACAACTTGTACAACTTCAATCTGTGGGTTGCAATTGAATAAACTAATATGAACTCTTAGCACAACTTTCAAACGTCAAGATTCTACACTTCCGTCCAGAAATGATAGGTATCATGCATTATCTAAAGCTTTTTTTAAAACGCTGAAATTTAAATTTGTGTAATTCTAAGCATCACATGAATACTCACACGCTACAAATTTAACGTTCACAGAAACGTTATGTCGCATGTAAACCTATAGTCTATGAAAAGATTCAATACATCGAGAGCGATTCATATTCCTACCTATTTCTTCTTTTCTTCCCGCTCAACTGTCGTTTTGTTCGTAGCAACCTGATGCACCATGGGAAGAATGATGTTGATTTGTTCGCAGCAACCAAGTGCATTGTGGGAAGTATGTTGTTTGCTTTTGTTCATAGCAACGTATGGGAAATTGCGTCACGGGAACTCGCATTGTGTCGTGAGGGTAATAAATTACTTTTTTTTTTAGCGAAAACGGTATTAGTAGAATAGTGGAAGCCTCAACACCTATCAAAATATTCAATCTCGACCTCCTAACGGAAAAAAAATAATTATATAAAATAAAATAAAATTTAAAAAGGCCACCATTATGAACTGAAAATAAAAGGATTCTAGACACGTATAAATCCATTTCTCGAATTTTGAAGATTCAGCACTCAATCTATACACTACAGATATGTTTTAATCGATCCCCGCCATTTATCCCACATAGTTCATGGGACAAAAACTCTGAAAACTGGGCATGATCTAATCAAATAATATTTTATGTAATATTTTTGGGGAAAATGATCCCTCCCTTCCGCAAGCAGGCTAGAAAGTGACCACGCATATATTACCTGTATCCTCCCTTTTATACCACCCACGCCAATCTTCATTGGTCGTGCATCTAACTACCACCCCATTTCCATAGATTTTTAGATCGATCTATCCCTGTGGGGAGTCTCACTAGATTACTGTCAGCTTGGCCGGCTTAAGCGTCTGTCCCGCCTACTAAAAGCTGTAAGGGGATAATTAACTATGGTGCCCGCTCGGCTGACTGCAATTCAGCGTGAACCCCCAGGGAGTTAGGTCGATCTAAAACTTAATCTTTAGATCGATCTAAATCTCTGGGAAAGCACCCTACTACTCATAACTCTACCTTATTACGTCATCCACCCAAACATCTCCACGTAGGCTACCTTCTTTTTCATCACAAACCGTGAATACAATAATTTTCCGCTATACTAATGAAACGCGGAAAATATTAATTATCAGGACCAAACTTAAACTAATATTTTCTGACTTAAAGCAACTTTCGACTCCAGTCCTATTGTGAGAGGGGGTCAGTGGCATACGAAACCCTCCAACATCATGTATTCTATCAAAACACATCAGAGAAGTAAATAAAGTTATTAGACCGTCTTTAAACTTATTTAGGCTACTTAGGCTGCAATGACCATCATGTAGGCCTAAGCAGAGTTGGGCGGTGACTTGGACAATGGATATGGATTCGTTTACACTGCCTTGTGTTAATAATGTCCACTGTAGTGATATAAGAGTTATCAGCTCAGCGTCAGGTCACCTGTGAGTGAGTGGAGTTGAATTCGCTCTGCCGAACAATTACCGACAAGCTGCTTCTATAGAAATCCTTTCAACCATTCTCCCTTTGGCAAAACTGTCTCCGTGATGACAAGACACACAAATATTCATTTCGCGCCCGAAGAGATTCATTCTTTAAAACGTGCTATATTAGAGGGATATTAACACCTTTTTTATGAAGCAGAAGTGCTGTGCACTTCAGTCCACTGCGGTATTGAAACGATTTCACCCCCGATCTTTCTATGGTCTTTAACATACTGCTATGGCAGTACACAATACACCGGACGACTGAAGACTGCAGTTTGTATTACAGAGGAATTATTACAGAGGAATATATATATATATTAGCCTGGCTGTAAATAAGGAATGGAGGCGGAGCGGAGTCGTGCTAATAAACTGATGGAGGAAAAGTGTGACACTTGCTGAGCAGGTATTTTTGTTGTTTTTATGCTGGAGAGAGAGAGAGAGAGAGAGAGAGAGAGAGAGAGTAGGCCTAATCTTAAAATATGGATGGCGATCGAGGAGGAGAGGAAAGGAAGATATGAAAACAGATGACAGACAAATTAGACCAAATAAAAGGCAGTGGGAACCAGAATTTCTTCTAGTATCAACTAAATTCTGTTTAATCCGGTTTGAGTTCATAGTGAATGCTAGTAAATCCAATAACAAACTATGGTGTGTGTCTTCCATATATTGGTTAGCCAGGTTTATCGCAAATAACCACGTACTCTAGATATAATTTCGAGATTCAACACCCACACCTATACAATTTAATGCAATTTATAACAATGGCATTTTAGGAAACGAGGTCGGTAAGCTATTTACTCTTTTTGCAAGTACTTTAAATAAAGAAAAATACTTTGCCTCGGTTAGTGGTTGAAACCTGAGAAATCAAATAGACATTCTGAAGCTCTTGACTGGATAGTAAACATTTTAGGATCATGTTCGTTTGCTAGATTAGATTCGCTACATCATTTACTTAGTGCGCCGTACAGGTAGCTCTTATTGTGTTTATTTTTTGGCTTTATTGCATATGTCTGTGTACAGATTACATACTATGTGAGAGGACATGAGAGAGAGAGAGAGAGAGAGAGAAAGAGAGAGAGAGAGAATAATAATAATATTAATAATAGTAATAATAATAAAAAACTTTAATTTAAAGAGGGTAAAACGTGTTAAGAGAGAGAGAGAGAGGGGGGGGTATTGGGCGAATCTTAAGTTGGATTTCTTATTTGACTTCTTAATCTTTTCTGCATATTCATAGATTATTTTCCTTTTAGGCAGGGGTGTCAGCGTTAAAACGGAGCAGGTAAAATCCCTCACATCAACCGCCTTTCCCGGAGGGGAAGAATCTTCACTTCACTTCACGAGCCCTGGAGCGCTTGCTTTCCCCTGTTTATGAATCGACTGATATTCCCTAAGAATTTAAAATTACACAGCCCTAGAGATTCCCCTATTGACACATGGAAGATCAGCCGTTAAAGATCTAGATAGACAAGCATCTACAGCCTACGACTAGCCTACAGTCAGTTACGCCCAATGCATTTAGGGTACTAGACAAAAGAAAAATTTATATGGACGTGCATCGTACTTCAGCGTTGGTACATAGCGAATATTTCAGGTGTTTTCACCTTTCTATGGAGACATCATCTAAACGAAACGAACAATATGTTGATCGAGAAGAGCTTGCAGCAAGAGAGACTGTGTAATGTAAACGTATAAGACACTACAGCAGATCATGCCGAGATTTGATTTCTGCTTTCATTGTTGACACCGGAAAACCCGTGTCTCTTAAACTTTGCTGCAATGAAGGATACTAATAATACTTCGCCGGATGCTACGCTTTGGTATCCGTAAGGTTAACTGTATTGAACAATGTGTTGGGGAAGACGCTTTTGTCTACGAGCAACGCGTCAGTGTGTTAGTTGAGAAGAGTGTTACCATTAAGGAGCACGTCCGTATAAAATGCAAAAGAAGGAAATTGTCTTGCTGTCCGGCATAATACTAATGCTTTTTCTATGGATATGCAACAGCTATTTCATCTCTCTCAAAATAAATTGGAAAATAAGGGAGGATCATGACACTTCCTCACGAGTGAGAGATATGATAGTTCTTCAGACCTCGCAGCACTATAATAATCCGCTCCGCATCATGTGGAAGACAAATACAACGTTTGGTAGGGGAGTCGTTGGGATTCAGGGTCCACGAATTCCAAGGACAACAACACCGTCTAAACTTGTTGATTCAAACTGATTTGTCCAATTAGGAAGAAAAGATTTTGAAGGCCTTTCAAGTTCATAGCACTTTCGGGACAGGAATGTGCTGGGGTGTAGCGGCGACACGGATAAATTATAGCTTAGGGCAATTTTACTGCAATATGTTAAACACTGGAATGGAATTTTTGTTTGAATTGTTATTGGTCTGCTTGTTATTCTCTTTTTGGTGGAGATAAGGAGTATCTATTGTTATTTTTTTTTTTGGGGGGGGGGGGGGGCGAGGGGGACACCAGGCCCTACGCACACTCTTCTTCCTTGAAGTACATGTGCAAAGGGTCAATGGCAGTCTTAACTTGAAAGAACTGGTGAAGAATTTCCAACCATAACCCCCATCTCCACCTATTTAGATTGCAGTTCTTGAGACATGTGAGAGAAATTATAGAAAAAACATCATTATTTTTATTTTCCATTTATTTATCTCTTCGAGTATTATTATGCACCTGTATTACCAGTATATGGCACGTGGCATATTATAAAAATTTTAAACCAGAACGCACAGATCACACTGTGGGTTCCCACACGTCCCTTTACTTCTACGCAATATTTTCTTGTACCGGGATGTCATTAAATTTTACCAAGAGCAACACAATATAAAATGTTATATATCTTTATATTATATGTAACATATACTTTTTGTGAATATAAATATGATATGAAGTTTTTTATGCACAGTTGGTGATAGCCGAACTATATTTATACAAAAGTTGTTAAAAAATTGTACAAAAATCAATAACGTTTAATAAAATATTTGGATTGCATATTTACGAAAACTGCAAACATGTAAATATCTATAATGCGTTGTATGTAATAAGATAAAAAACATTCTTAAAAAATTCTTCTAGAAACACATTTGTATAAAAATCTTAACAAATACAGTGAACTTGACATGTTTTTTCCCTAAAATTTCATTAAACCTCGTGTACACTATAGGCCGTATTAGTGCAACAGATGGCGGATTTTAATTGAATTTTTTATAGTTACCCACACGCCACGTGATCAGTAATATCAAATTATACCAAGCGAGGGCGCCACCAGCGTGGGCTGCTTCAATTTACAACACAGTGTTCCCATTGAATAAAGGGAGTGGATATAAAATGGTCCCCAGCATTTAACAAAACGTTGCAGAATTAGAAGACTTGTTTATAATTCTTCTCTGGTTAAAGCTGTTTCAAAGCAGTCGACAATGCCTTCATGTCCCGGAGGTGTTTCACTGCCAGTCTATCAAATATATAGCTATGGAAGAATTCTGGCGCCTGGAAATATATGAGAAGTTAGCGGTTACATACCGTTTTATCGACGTATACAGTACATAACTTACGATACAGCAGTATATCATTTATGAATGGAAAAGTAGACGGGGTGATATGTATAGTATGGGCAAAGGGAGATATTGTTATGGTCGGAAATACCATTCTAAGCAGCGCTGCGTACTGCGGCTGTTCACGATTGACCTATTACATTATGAACACGTTTTCCAAAATCCTGTTTAAAGGAGGGAGAATAAAATTCAAGAATTGACGTTAAAAACTGAATCAGACGTTTTTTTTTATATCAAACACTCAGAAATTCAGTAACAATAAAAAAAAATCTACATTTACCATTGATGCAAAATATAAATACGTGTTTATCACATATATGGCCCTTTTCCGCGAATTAATCATAAGATGAATTATTGATATCCTAAAGTGTTAATACCTCTATTCTTAATTCCTGTAGATATCCTATTTCTTCACCAGTAAGCGAAGACAAATGAGACAACCTAAAAGAAAATGATACCGAAATCGGGTGATAAATAATCTTTGCAATATATATGCTTGAGTAAAATTGAACAAAATGATATGTACGGCTACACAGATTTTATTCTAATCCTCGCGTTACCTGTGGTATCAATTTGAAAAAAATGTTTCACTTTTTATGGTGTGTTTTTTTTTTTCAAAGTGAAATAAGTGGACTCAAATGTTATTATTTTGGACCTATGTTATTTAATATCCTAATTAAAAAATCAGTTGCACTCAATGTTTATGAAACCAAGGTTACAAAGATCAGAACCTAAACTTTCTCCCATGCAAACACACATACACAGTATATCATCCAAACAAGAATTTATCATATTTTATCTAAGTAAATTTAGGACATATTTTCCAACACGTACTTTTCTAGGCCGTATGATTTCAGCCACCCTATGACGTCCTCTTTCCCCCAGTCTTGCACGGCTTTCTTTGATCCCTGGACGCTGGACGGACGGGTACGCGAGTGGTCGGGGACCTGGAGACAAAACAAAACGTCTCTCGTGAACACTAAAGAAAGTTGAAATTATCCACTAAACATTTTCTTGGCGCGTTTATATTGAACAAACAGAAGTTCATTCAAAATTTAAAAATTTCCATCCCTTCAAAAGCAGCATGAAAGAGGTTGCTATATAATCAGTTGGCCAGACCAAATATATAGAATCCACTGAGTGAAATCTTGCACAATGGTTTTGTAATTTATTCATGTAAGTCCTTTTTCACCTTGAATATTATAATCATACATGTATTATGTCGGTAAATAACAACACTGTTATGCAAATATTTGATAACTCTATTCTCACCATTTCCCAACACAGGTAAGCAACACTTTTCGAAGGATATTGTTAGAGCGAAAACAATGTTGTTCACAGAAAGTGACTCACATGTGTATCATTTTCAATTACATAATAAATAGTTAAATGAATAAAAGAAAGATGTCACCTCACCACAAGAAATGCCGGCACCCCTCCTTTCCTCTTCCCGCGGTCCCCCAGAGCGGTGGCCAGGTCGTTGACCTTACTGCGGATATTGAACTTGCCGCTGATGTCGTAGTACAGGGCTTTCCCCACCAGCAGTCCCAGCCAACCGTTAGGTTTGTACCCCGGCTGGACCAGCAGAGGGATGATAGCCTTGTTTTGTTCATCTGCATATTCTGCCTCTGAATGGATGAAAGAATGAATGGATTTGTTTCGCATTAAGATATCTTACGTAGAACCCCAAGATTATACATTTGAGTTATCAGATATTTTTTCATACTTGGTCCTTAAAATACAGTAACAATGGAAAAAACAGTGAATTGCATGTGAATTGATGGTGAAAATTACCCAACGCAAAAAACAAACAAAAAATATTATGTAAAAAAGAACACTACCCGCCCACCTTTCTTCAGATACACTGAATATGAATATCTTTTTTTGAATATCCCGTGGAGAAAGAGAAAGATGAATGAAACAGATAAACATATAGGCCCTATGCGGTTCAGCATAGTCGAAGAGTTTAACACTGTGGTGCAAACGTGTAAACATTGTTCGTTTTGAATATCAGATCTTTATTTTAAAATCAAATTATATTCACTCTGACAGAGTACAATATAAGCGTTTGGATAAAAAAAAAAAACAGTTTTTACCTTTTCGGCACGGTTTACTATCTTTGTATTTCTGCGACATGGCTATCAACACGACGGCAGCGTTCTCCACAGCAGACGACATGGCGTCCGAGGTGGAACCCCTCATCTGCTCAATGTCCATCCAGACTTTGTAGCCAAGACTGACCAGCGCGTCTTTAACCTGGGAGGGAGGCAATAATGAATAACATACAATGAATAGCTTCATATCAATTTAAAAAATTTTAAAAAGATTTAAAAAATTATTTTTTTTCAGGTTGATTTAGTATGTATGACAGAAATTATGAGAAAAATTTACATATTCTTTTTATGTTATATAATGCACATATAGAGTCCTGTCGTTGTTCAGTGACAAATATATATAAACAAAATTATTTTTATCTCTCACGATGCTCATTCGCCAGAATGTTGCGACTAAATCAAGTGGATTTCATACCTTAATGAGGATGGGTTGGTTATCCCAGTTATAACTGATCATAATGTGTTGCCCGGATGCAGATTCACCCCACAGAGCTGCTTTTGAACTGGGCCACGTTTTGGGACTTGGAGCACCATTTGGGAGATTCTGGTCTATTGTGTCCAGCTCTTTGCCTAATGAGATTAAGTAATTATTAATGGTTATGCTTACATAATAAAACTACACAGTCAAGTTGATGATTTAACTGAATAAGGTGGTGATGGTTTTGAAGCCGACAAAATGGAGGACATAGAAAATTAAAAAAGATATATGAGAGAGAGAGAGAGAGAGAGAGAGAGAGAGAGGGCTTGGATGAGAGAGTGAAGAGTAGCAAAGGTAATAAATAGAGGTCTCACTTACCTTTTTCTTCACCAGACTCCACGTCGATATCTAACTCCCAGAAGATGGAGTCTGCGGCCTGAGCGATGTCTGGGTTTCGATGTTTTATCAAGTCTTTCACTCTGTCTAAACATTCATTTTCGGTCTGTGGATAAGAATGAAGTAATTTCAAAATTAACATTACAACATTAAATCAACGACAGATAAATTACATGTTTTACGGTTTTCCCGATATTTGTAGTCTTTATTTCATTCAATATTGTTTGCTTGTATTTATTTTATTTTATTCGTCTTTTCTAGCAACGCTTGATCCACACTCACTTTCTCAATTCAACGTAATTTTTTAAATTTTATTTATGCCACTATTTTAAGACTTTAAAGCCAAAGATTTTTTCCCACCAATTTTTTTTTACCTTTATGGCCGTTTTATTCTCGTTGTTAAAGGACAGCTCCCATATGGCACTCACTGCAGGGTCGACTTCAGTTTCATCCGGCGACGACAGCATCTTGGTCAACAAAGGCAGAGCACCTTTCCTGACTATGACGGGTTTGTTGTCCTCGTTCTTGGCCAACGCCTCGAGTCCGGCCGCCAGCTCGTCAGCCCAGAAGATTTCATGGTGGTTGTCTTTCTCCAGGGCCTTGGCTAGGAGAGAGATCATGAAATCGAAGACGCTTTCATCGGAAGTCAATATGTGGTTGTTTTCTTCTTCCACTATGTAAGCCAGGGTCATGATAACTGCTGCCTTGATGCCTGGAAGATAGAGATGAGGAAAATAATTTTCACACTTTTTGGTACGCTTCGTGCTTTCTCTCTCCTTAACTTGATGGCAGTGAAGGAATATCAGGATAAGATGTTAAAAGGAAGCGAAAGTGAGTGGCGGAGATTTCTGTGTTGAAAAATTAAATAGACAGACAAGCACACTAAATCATCCACACAAATGGATGCGTATCGTCTTCCTCACTTCTGCGTTTTCATTTATTATTGAAGACACTCCCGTCCTGACGACATGTTCCCCATAATGTAAATCAGATCAAATCAATTGTATTCAGTAAAAAAGGATTTGACACACTGAACCATTCACATAGTCGACAATATTAATCAAAATGAACATGATAATATCAGTTACAAATTAACTACAGTATATATATTTAGAATATACTCCATATTCTTTACATCTTCATATTCTTTACATAGTATATCAATTTATATTAAAGTCTACTTCTTACTGTGAGACTGGGAAATGATGGCCCATAGCCTTTGTTGCAATTGGCTTGTATTGATAAACATTATTATTATTATTATTCCTCTTACCCTGGTTCTCGGCGTCCTTGTACGGCAGGAGAATATTAATGGCGTCGAGTTCCTGAAAGTCTTGCTTACTGTTTTCCCACTTGGCACAATTGTGTAGAATAGAAATATTGGTCCAGAGAGCCACGTGGACATTTTTATTCTGAAAACAATTTGGATATACAAAGGTTTGTTTGAGCACTTGTTTTAGGCTGAGTACATTTGTAAAGACGTACATCTTGTGGCGACGATTTTACTGTCAGTGTTCTAATTTTATCAAGAAGAGTTGACAATCATATTATGAGATTTTCGATTCACTTGGCAGCGGATAGAATTAAATAAATGACGTGATATGCACCTTTAATATAAGCTTTAAAAACATGAAAAATGCTATGCTTTTCTTCAGCTTAAAACTCTAAAGCTGATATTCTAACCTACTGATCATAATACAGGTAAATAGTTTAAGTGTACCTTAATGCTTAATTTTCCTGCGACTATTCCCTCTGAAACAGCCGACAAATCCTGCAGCAGCAAACGCAAGAAACCGGCGTTAACCAGACGCGTCGCAAACTCCATACTCGCGTCACTATAATTCAGCGCCAATAGACGTAGAGTGTGGAGCTCATGCCCCCTAATGCTGGAGTAGTCAAGGTGTGTTACCGTTGATAATCCATACATTTCCAGTGTATTCATATAGTATTCGGTCAACTGGTCAGCTAACTGGATCTCGGCCGCGTAAGTGGCCAGAGCACTGCGTTCCTCGACTTTCGTGAATTCCAGCGGAGCGCCGGTGACGTATTCATTTAAGTAAGAAATTAAAGACGTCCTTGCTTTGAGACTTTTCTGGTTTTCCGGATCTCCTAGTCGCTGGCTGGCTTCCTCTACGGCTTCCAAAGCCTCCGTGAGCTCTGGGTATTTTTCATAAACGGTGCGGTCAGTCTGACCGGGATTTGACGTGAGTTCTCTCCGCGTTTTCCATTTGACCAAGGTATGCGCGGCGAACGCCGTCGTAGTCCCCGCAGCCATGGCAGTGCCCGTGCTGGCGGTTGTTCCCATGAGAGTCTAAGAGCTCTGGAATAAAGACAAAATTGACTATAACCCGCCATACAATGTCAAAATCATTGTGCCCCCTTCTCCCTTTTGTTTTTTTTTTTTTGTTTGTTTGTTTGTAGATTAATAAAAAAAATATTTTCTGTACTAAATTATTTAAAGTGTCGTTTTGTTCGTAGGATGTCTTTCTAGTGCCTATGTTTGTTGATATGTTTTTGTCAATGTAACATAGAATTGTGCTACCCTCTACCAGGGCCACGGATTGATTTTCCACTAGATATCCACAGATATGTCTTTAGATAAATAGACGATCATTTTGTTCTCTGTGATAGAGAAAAGTACACGTATTTTCCGCGGGTAGGATTGTGCTACTATTTTTAAATTGTGCTACTATGTATTATTAAAATACATTATATTCTAGCTGCTCGAGGCTTTGCCTTATATCAAGCTTTAAGTCAAACAGCGTTAATATCTATGCCCAGGATTTGTTATATAACGTCCAGATTAATTAAGTTAGATCTACGCTGTGTATTGAAGTATTGCACTCTCTTGAGTGAGAAATAATTATCGACCTCTCTCTCTCTCTCTCTCTCTCTCTCTCTGTGTGTGTGTGTGTGTGACAATATTTCTCAGGAAGATGATCTTTGCCCTAAATGATGATCTTTGCCCTAAATGATGATCTTTGCCCTATGTTGACGTTGCTAATACAAACATACATGTTTTATGTACACAGCACATTCAGCCTATTCCATACAGCAGATCAGTTCAATTCAGCAGATCATTTCTATGTATTATTTCTTTCTTGTGCAAATACGGTTTCTTTACACTGAGCTCCGTGTAAAAATTGTGAAAAAAAATTAGGTCGAGGCATTGTGGAAGACGAATACCTTTTTATCATATTCAGGCCTATATCAATACACCTGAAATGAAATGATATTAAATGGAAATGAAGGTTTTGTATAGCAAGGCAAACAGTCGGAGTGAGGGGTTGGGGTTGGGGTTGGGGGGGGGGGGGTGACGTCCGGCGTATCATTGTTAAAGAGGCTGTGAAACAAACCGGTACATTGTGGACTTTGGTAAATATTGTGAATTAGCGTCTAGCGTATTTCACGTGCACAGCGTATATAGGTAACCCTTTCAAAAAACTGCTCGCATTCTACGAACAACTGTATAATATTGGTAATGGAAGCAATATTCAAATAGCAATCAATACACTGATGAGTTTCACACTACCTCAGTAGGTAATCTGTCGTGTGTCATATGGCGTGCGCCACAGTGTTGGGTTTCAACTTAGTATACATTGATTTTCTTGTTCTATGTTTTATGTATTTTTAAATGTCGTTTCTCTTAGAGGCGTTGGTCTGTTGTTAAAGCCATGATACATGATGCACAGATAGATATACGCTCTCTTTCTTCATGGTGTTTTTAATAACATAATTTAGGATTTAGAATTCAGAATTGACCAGATCTATAAAGACCAGGTATAAATAGTAAAGCCGGCTGATCTGGTTTATGTATGATATCAGGTTATAAACCGAGCATTTAACATAACGTTGGCTAGGCCCTACACACTGGTGCAGGCATTTCATCAAATACGTAGATCTATAACTGGGCCAATAATATCTATTTATTATTGCAGTGTAAGCGCAGTTTGGTGTTCACTTATAAAATTTTAGTGTTTATTATGTACTCATTATTATGTACTCAGTTACTATTTTGTTCACCATGCTTCCCTTCAGTGTATACCCTCGAGTGCCGTATTTACATGCACTATATACCTAATAACCAGCATCTACATGCATTCTTATACCATGTCTTTTACGTGAATATTGACATCTTTCCTCTTAAAACGTGACATGTACAGTCGCACATAGGCTGATACAGGTACTAGTACATGTACCAATACTTTCACAATCGAATCAAATACAACAATAGGCATACCTTACTCCGAACGTGCCCTAGAGACAGTACAACAAATTAACTCTCATGGTCTCCCGCTGCCGCACCTGAGCTCTTTCCTATAACATGTAGGATCACAGCAGAATTCAAAAACAGAAACTGAATACATGTATATGGCAATGTTTTCATATAAGATCCACCACTTTCCACGAGGTTTCAATTGCTATTTCGTTGTAACCATGTCGAGTGGCTGTAAGTTTGCACATGCGTACACCTGATGTTAATCTTAGGCAAACATTATTCCGATGATTGCAAACAATGACGCTTCAATTTTTAGATCAACGTATGTAGGTCGTGTTTACCTGAGAAGTCAACTCTGGTGTCAGAGGTCACGCGAGACCACGTGAACATTGTAGGATGATTCGTGATCTCTCTCTCTGTCTCTCTCTCTCTGTTTCTCTCTCTCTCTTTCTCTCTCTCTCGCACACACACACACACACGAGCACACACGCACGCATACACACACCCACTCGCAAATTTTCATTGTCATGTCCTCTCGGTGCTATTAATAAATCCTGAGAATCGGGGAATGGGACGGGTTTTTTCCCTTCATTTTTTACGTCTTAAGTATATCGAAAATATATTTTCTCTGGAGGTGTTTTTAATCTTATTTTATTACTTTGTCTAATTGTGATATTTGTCGCAACAAACGCACTCCCGAGCACAACCCTAAGTCCTCACAAAGCACGACACACTGCAGTGACATTTGACTTATCTTTTAAAACATTGAGAGCAATGATATGCGTCTTTAATGAGGGTCAAAAACAGTTACAGAGCAAATGAAGAAAGGTAAATAAATTTTGTTCACTTCACCAAGCAATATACTTATAACTTGAGATCAGAATTAATTTATACAAGATTTTGAACCAAATCTATTTTTTTCTGGAGATGAAAGGGAAATTTGTGCTACATAGTAGTAAACGCTCGACCTGCCCCTTCAATCTGATCCAGTGTTTCTTTCTGTTATTTCTAGTTAAATAAATTTGTTCTTAGCGAATTACCATGTTATTCATTTTGACGGCCTTTTATTCGTGACATTGAAAAAGGTAATTTTCTTAGGGTTATTTTCTTAGGGTTTTTATCTTGTGAATTGGGGAAAATGAACAGTTTCATAGATATTTAGACATATGACTCCATAACATTTTCAAGTGCGTCTAGAATACCTTTATGAACCGAGTACCGCTCAACATTATTATACATGTACATGTACAACTAAAAACAATATGATTTGATTAAGGGCAGTGATGTCGAATAATACATACACTGAACGTAATGAAGCTATACACTCACACCAACCAGCTCAAAGTGCAGATGCACTTCAAAAATAAAAAAAATTAATAAAATTATTTTTGGTTGTTTAAAAAATAAAATCTTGAGTGTCACACCCTCATTCAATAAACAAACAATACAATAATGCAGTTTTCCTTCCCTTTATTTTTCTCCGTTTGAAAGAAATACAGCACTCTTATTTTTACACATTTATAGACATTATCTAAGTACATAAAGTAAGAACTGTCTCTATCTGGCTCTAGTTCTATGTTACTATAAACAAAAGCTAAAAGGAATAGAAGTCCAAAGTCCACGTTGATGTTACCTTGGTTTTGCTCCTGAACGTACATGTACCCGTATTGCTCATGCATATATGAAGGTCAGCTATGCACAAACGGTGAGAAAGCTTGTGCAGTCGGCACGAGCGTTTCTACATAGACGTACTGTCCTCCACATTTAACGCAATCTTCTCTTAGGTAGAGCGCCACTCCACGTATCCTGAGCGCAGTTACGTTAGGCAAATCGTATCATCGGACTGTCAGGACTGTCTACTTATTGGTGACTACACTCATTGTCGTGTCGATAACCCCAACCTGTTGGATGATTGATGATCATAAACAAACTTAGTTGATGTATGTAAACAGATCAGTCAGTGACCGAAAGCACCATTAGCTACAAAGGTAATACTTTGACTTATTGGCCATCTTCATCAGGATATGTTGGAGATTTTCGAATGTCTGACCATAGCAGTTTCCACCGCAGACAAAATGTCCACTGATGCTTGGAGTTTGGCGGACAGGTAATGCGTTTTCTTGTTTACTTAAATGATTCATTTGTTTGCCTTTTAGTATGAAATTGTTTAATAACGGGAAAGTGATTTTTTTTTAAATTAAGAAGTGAAACAGATTCAACATTAAGGAATAACTATTTCCATTACGTCTCATGCAGGACTTAATGAATATACATGTAAGAGCTCATGGTTAATTACGAAATATTAAATGAATAATTGAATGAATGAATAAATAAATCAATAGAATTAAGATTAAGAATTAAGAATGAATGAAATACCAAATAAGCAATGCTTTCGTCTGAGCAAATAACACATTTTAATATCAAACATAGACTAACAATCAGACACTATGAAAGTTTTTCCTTGAAGACGCGATGGCTGTTCTCCGTCAATTCTGAGGCCCAGTGTCGTGTCAGGCAAATGTAGAAGCGTTTATTTGGATAAGGGGTAAGACTGGGTTCCCATAAATCTATCTTACTAGCAGGATTGATCTAACTCCGCGGGAATTCTCGTTTAATTGCATTCAGTTTAAGGGGCTTAAATGTCTATAATGCCTACTGAAACTGCAAGGGGGTAATTAACTTTAGTGCACGCTTAAACTGAATGCGATTTAACGAGAATCCCATCAGAGATAGATCGATCCTGCTAGTGCGATAGGGTTATGGGAATGGTCTCCATGATGTGGCTACCCAGAGTTTCAGAGATCTGGGCTGCATGTGACAGACCGGAAGACTTCATGGAAAATGAACTCTCTTTGTCTAATTTCAAGCGTAGATGTAAAGGCGTAAAGGGGGAGAGGGGGGGGCGTCATGATAAAAAATTATGCTGTATTACAAACAGGTTTAACGCATCACAGGGGTAGCCTAGTTGTAGAGGGCACTCTCTGTCGTTAAAGTGACATCTGAAACACAGCGTGGATATGACACCCGTTACATTCTCAAAGACTTAATGACAGGTTGAAGTGGGGTAAGATACATTGTTTTATATGTTCAAACGCTAAGATGAAGACGGCTAGGTCAGGACGCAAGGGGAGGAGGGTTTATCATGACAGTGAACACACAAGTGGGCTCTATAACATTACCTTGCTCCCTGTCCGGGTGACCTGTCCAGAGCGTCCTCTGAGGAAAGTCGATATCTGACTGAACGCTGTTTAATAAAAAAAAAGCTCAAGTCGCAAGTTGATCATAGCCTTGGACATACTAACGTAATTTTGTCCATGTCATAAATGATCATAACAATTTTCCGCCTACAGTGGATCTTGTCCCAAGGTTAATCAGGGGGGGATTCCGCTTAAGGAGAATATACATCTGTTTAAGAAAAGATTTTAAAAAGTATTAAGAGCGGTACTGCTTTTTTAAATAGCGGACTGGTTAATCCAGGTTAAAGTGGACTGAAATATTTCGGTCGTAAAGTAAGGGACAGCGTCCGACGTATGTCCACTTGTAAAGGTATACTGTCCAGCTAGGGGCCGTAGCGCGCAGTGGTATGCTTATCTTCAGACAGACGCAGCGCAAACGATCTAATCAATCATTGCTCATAAGTGTTTGATCAAAAGACGGTCAATATATAAGTATGTAGCTGATCAAACAGGTCGCTGACACGACACTGAAGAGGAGCTATTCTACATGTATGTCTTGTCAGCCCAGGCTGCTTTAATGCGCTCAGCTTTCGCTTCCTTTGTGCATTTATAATGGTCATTTTGTCACTGGTGTAACATTCTAAACATTGACATCCAAGCGCAGTTCACATTACGTCACGATTATTTCATGTTGGAAGTTGCAGTATATGTTATATTTATCGAGCTCTATTGTGCATGGATGACAATATATTGATAATATATTGACAATATATTGACACAATATTAACCTATATCAATCAATATTAATATTTACTAAAAAAACGTTGAAAGAGGAGGTGCTGCCTGTCTGTCTTTTTTCAATTATTTATTTTATATTTATTTTATATATTGTGCATATATAGTTCCTGCCATAAAGCATCATGGCGCTGATGCTCTTTCAAATATGACACGCTAAGTCCACGTTATTTGTTCTGCTGATGGAGCAGCACTCGGACTGCTGTCTGGGGTTCTTCATACACTGAATGAACAGCAACACTAGGTCGGGCACACAGTTCACTTGTTTGGATCGACGCTGATTCGATCTGAATGCCGAAGGCGTAGACAGTGCTGTGATGGGTCAGATAGAATCAACTGATGTGTTAAGTACGTTGCAGTAAAGGTGTGGTTCACGGTTCTGCTGACGTTGGGGAGAGAATTAAAGGAAATAATTATTT
>NW_019775857.1:15086-32444 GCF_001039355.2 Lingula anatina
GTTCATCCTATAGTCCATGAAGAGGACTAGCTCTCAATACTTACCCTTTTCAGCACATCTTCCTGGTTCATCCTATAGTCCATGAAAAGGACTAGCTCTCCATACTTACCCCTTTCAGCACATCTTTCTGGTTCATCCTACAGTCCATGAAGAGGACTAGCTCTCCATACTTACCCTTTTCAGCACATCTTCCTGGTTCATCCTATAGTCCATGAAAAGGACTAGCTCTCCATACTTACCCTTTTCAGCACATCTTTCTGGTTCATCCTATAGTCCATGAAGAGGACTAGCTCTCCATACTTACCCTTTTCAGCACATCTTCCTGGTTCATCCTATAGTCCATGAAGAGGACTAGCTCTCCATACTTACCCCTTTCAGCACATCTTCCTGGTTCTCCCTATAGTCCATGAAGAGGACAATCTTCCAGCTGGTGTTACAGTTGACAGAGTTGACCTCCTTACAGCCAGGGTTGTCAGGCAGGTCATAGTTACTGGCATGCAGGGGTTGGCCGGCATTCACTGGGTTCAGGACCACCTTGTCTCCCACTACAACCTGAATAAAACATAGCAGAAATTTTACAAATGTGAAGAAATAACTACTGTGTATTTTAATTCAATCTCATTCTCTTAATTTACCCTTGGAAAATCTAAAGAACATTTTGTATCTATTTTACACTGTAAATAAATATTATTTATCATTATTATAATAAAAGTTTGCTACATTTACATTCCCAGTCAATATTTCCTGGAATTTCCATTTGAATTTGGAACAATGCAGTTATCATATTTTAACAATATAATTGTTAAATATATAAAAGTATCCATTTATTTTTTAAAAGAAGTCAAAACTATTCATTGTTCCATTAATATTTCAACACCAATATCTCCATCCTATTACACACATTGTCTCCTGACGAACGGAGTTTGTAGAAGGGAACTATATAAAACCAAGATCCCTCATTTCCTGAGTTGTCCAGTGTGACCCTCATGGCATTCTTCTCCAGTAACGCAGGCAGACGCTTGTTCACTGTCAGGTACTTGTTGCTTTTAAGGTGGAGCAACTGAAGAGATTAATATATGACATTCATACACGTGTTTAAAGTGATCCAAACAGTTTCTTGCCAGAAATAAAAATATCATTTTCATCAAATTATCTCATTGAGTTAGACAGTTCTATGTCACTGGTATTACAAGTGTTCAAACATTTCTTAATATGTTCTGCACAGTCACCAAGATCTATCATCTTACCCAATCAGAAAGAAAAAAAACAGTAAAAACACCTATTACTTGCTCAACAAAGGAATTGGTCGAAATATAAAAAGAAAACAATTGCATAAGGAGAATAGATGTAACGGAAACAATTGTACAAAGAGAACTGCCACATGATCATCAATTTTGACGCTGCCCACTCACATGATAGGCAGCCACATGAGGTCAATTATTTTAGTGACTCCATGAGCTAGATATGTAATCAATAAGTTGTCATTGTGTCTTAATTACTTTCAATTATCTTTACATTGTGATAATGTAACAAAGATGTTATAGGTTTTGTGTTTCAGTCAGTAGTTGGCTAAGTTTCAACCTAAAGCTGGGATAACTGACTGAGGTCATTTTATTCCAGCTTGGGGTTAAACCTAGCCAATAGCAGACCTCAGCCACAGTCAATAATTGTATAAAGATGTCATAGAGGAGAACACCACCCCCTGCACAAGACTGGGGGCTCACCTGTACAACACTGCCATACTGAGCAATGTTGCCCAACAGTTTCTTGTTTTCAATTTCATTCTGTTTTTTCTCCAATTCTGCTGCATGCTGAAAAATTGAGTAAAAACATGCATCAACATTATATGCTGTGAAGTACAAATATCATCTTATTTTGACATTTAGAATAAGTCTTTGAGCCAATACTGAACTGAAAAAAGAGTTGTTTTAATTCCCAGAATCTGATATGTTAAACATTATGCTGAACCAATTAATTCTCACTGTAAGAAGTAAGTATACTTGCAAACTGTACAGGAGATAAAACAAACATCACATATCAGCAGAAATGTTCAATGCCAGCTGAAGTGAAATTGGCAAGCCAATAAAACCATCTTTTTCCTTGTAGTAAGCAGAGGCCACACTCAGAACGAGACTGCGTGAGACTAGAAATGCTTATTGATGTCATCTCAGAAACTGAGCCAAGTTCTCTCTATAATCTATTTTTGTCTGAACACACCTACAGAGTGCACTGATATGTGTTCAACACTGTTCTTGTCTGAACACACCTACAGAATGCACTGATATGTGTTCCACACTGTTCCTGTCTGAACACACCTACAGAATGCACTGATATGTGTTCAACACTGTTCCTGTCTGAACACACCTACAGAATACACTGATATGTGTTCAACACTGTTCTTGTCTGAACACACCTACAGAATGCACTGATATGTGTTCCACACTGTTCTTGTCTGAACACACCTACTAATTGCTCTAATGTGTTCTGCAGTGTTCTTGTCTGAACACACCTACTTAATGCAGTGTGTGGGTGTTTTTCATGTCTTCTCTATTAGCGGGTAAGTAGACCATTAAAGTGGCATATCAGCAGGAAAGAGGAAATATATCTTTCTTGTCTGAATTAAATCATTGATGGAAATAACTTTTTTGGATGTTAGATTCCAGGATAATTTTTAATAGCTTAAAAGAAGCTGCTGGCAACTAAGTATGACATTAGTAACTTAAGTTAATTAGTGCAGGTACAGAAACTGAAACTGTACAGAGTTTTTTCAATGGTGAAGAAAGCAGTATCACTATGATTTTTAATCCAAGTTGAACCCTCCAATTATTTTTCATGCAGGGAAATTTTACTCAGAATTGTCACTAGTGACTATATTTGGCTAATAACTTAATATAACTCATATGTGACTGTGTAATTGTGTGACTGACATATCTGACTAACCTTCACTGTATATCTTAATTAACCAACATAAAAATGCTCTCTCTCTCTCTCTCTTTTCTTTCTCTCTCAAACTTAAACCAAATATCATCTCTGGCGCACAGCATGCTGCAGTAAACAGAGAAGTGAAAACACATTCAACTGAACTGTGAACAAAGATATCATGCAATTTTATGGAAGAGGGATGTCTGGCTTAATGACGAACAGATCTAAATAGCTGCACATTTCACCAGTGGCACGAAAAGATGGCAAACAGTGCTTATTTATTAGGAATAGACAGAATATGTAGAAAAAAAACCCCAGACAATCATCAGATAGGCCATTCATACAAACACTATATAGTAGGAATAACACAAGATCCCACATCATTTTACCTAACAGTTAATATGACTATCAAAGTTTCCTTTGTTTAATAAGTCATGGCCATCTTAACCAGAATTAGCAAATGAGCATAATACACCCACAGGTACACAATGCATTCTTGGCAAGAAAATGGAAAACAGAGATGTCATGTAACTGTTTCCATGGCAACCCCATGATGGACATCTGTGGCCAGGATGGCCAGCTAGGTAGATACCATCCAAATATATACGGGTACTGCTCATCATATAGCCAAGTAAAGGAGCTTTGTTACTGATATTTACAACTTCATTTTCATTACTGGATTACACTGTTAAGAGCCATCATGTCTGCCAAAGCCATACTGGTGTGGTCAATATGGAACAGAGATGAAATGTGTGGCAAGACTAGCATATCAATATCCAGGTGATAATTTTACGTTCAGGTGAAAATTGCATCTGACAGGCGATAAACACAATTTTCACCTAAACACAAAATTATTACCTGGGTATGCATACATTAGTGCACTTTGAATGATGAATCATCTAGAATGGTGATATAATCACAAGATTACTTGGTGATGAAACAAGTCAAATGTTCTGGAAACAGACTGGTTGAATACATCCTATGTGCGTGTGTTATCAGATATTTAGACAGCACAATTCTCATATCATGTGAGGGGCTCATGTTGCTAGGCAACACAAAACTTCTACCTGAAAAAGCTTGTTACACAGGCAAACAAAGCCTGTTTAAGCTGTGTTAATATGAAAGGGAAACTTGTGATTGGAGAAAGCTGATAATTCTTACAATCACCACACAAAAATGATAGCAAATGGAGACACTTTGAAAGGCCACAAACAATTACAAATAATTACATATTCACAGTCATTAATGGGCAATTGCTTAAATCTAAAATTTCAACAGAAAATTTCAGGACATAAACACATAGAGTCAGCTGTGAAATAAAAGTGCATATAAAATTAGACCATCAAGTAATAAGTACCAGCTAAGTGTGACATTGTGTTAGGTGTGACATTGTGTTAAGTGTGACATTGTGCTAGGTCTGACATTGTTTCAGGTGTGACATTGTGTTAGGAGATACACTGTGTTAAGCGTGACATTGTGTTAACATAGACATCTGGGGCATTGTGTCATATGTGACAGTGTGTTAGGTGTGTTTGATGTTTGACATTTAATCACATCGTCCAATGTATCATGCAGTCCAGAGTGTGATATTGAGAACAGCATGCCAGGTTTATATATGTATATATAGCAGTTAACTCCTTACTCACATGTAATTTCTTCAGCAGCACGGCGTCAGTGACACTGGTTTGGTGGGAAGTCTGTTTGGAGGCTTTCCAAAACTGTTTCTGTGCAGAGTACCTGTTCATAGGGCAGATACGAAACAGGCAATCTGAAACAGAAAAACAGGACAACATTATAAGAATCTTAACCAAAAAGGCAATATATGGGATACTATTGAAGAATCATCTAACTGCATGTTAATAAGATAAAACAGAATTATCAAACAGCCATATTCATTTGAAATGAAAGATTTGGTATTTCCCCAGTAAAATAACAAGTAATTAATTGGTCCTTCTGTACCAATAGTACCAGTGACAAGTAAGGAATCAAGTGCACAATACCAAGCAAGGGAATTGATTTCTACTGAATCCTATGAAGTGAATGATGATAATGTGAGCTGTCTGTAATAAGACCCCCTATGGCTGGAGCAGGTGTGACAGATACCATTTAATAATAATATTACTGTACAGTAACTTATCACTTCTTACTTCATTTCATTATACATCAGTCTGACTCTTGGCTAGCTTCTGAAATCTTCATAAGGCTTTATAGCAGACTCGGCTAGCATTTGAAATCTTCATTAAGCTATATAGTAGACTATGCTGGAATTTGAAATCTTCATAATTCTATACAGTAGTCTTTGCTAGCATTTTATATCTTCACCACAAGCTTCAGATTTTTTTGCCGAAGGAAAAAGTGTTCTTTCTAAAATAATGCTGATAAATCAGTTTTGCCTTATTTTTTCTTAATGTCCGTAATACTCCTCAGCTAAACTGTTAAACCTATACCTAAGTTTGCTACTAAAGGAGTGTTCAGTGATATTCAGCATTCCTTCGCACCAGATAGGTTATTATATTGGTGCCCTTGCCTGTCAATTCCCACAATGATGTTGATTATTCTAACAACTTTCTACTTCCACACCATTTCCATATACTGCATACTCTTATGAATGGTGTCAGGCATAGAATGACTGCTTCATGTCACAGCTACAGGATAATAATCTCCTACCCTCTGGGAGATCACATCTTATCCACTGAATATATATGATAACTGCAATGAACTGCAATGCTTCTTGTTTTTGTTAAAACAATAACATTATTGAACCTCAGTAATTGTATGACTCCCTTTCCACTTTACATCTTTATTATGTTTAATATAATACAGCAAATGGGACTTACTAAATGTAATCATTTTAGTGAGTGATTGAAATAGCAAGAAATTCATCAACTGCAAGTCCAACCAATGCCAAGCCAGTAGCTTCATTTTAAAAGTACTCTTACCACTAAGCTTAATATGGACAAAGCATCAATCAAGAAGTAAAAAACAACCAAATCCTTCTGTGTGATATTATCTGGTACCCAGATGCTATATTAAGAACCAAAATCCCAAGAAAGCAGCAGGCAGCACTGCTGGGAGCAAGTCTCATCCATCATCTGACAAGAGGTGCACTTTGAAGGAGCAGTCTTGGTAGTAATGGCTAGGAGGATGTTATGACAGATTTACTGAAGAGGCAGACTAATAACCCCTTCACATTACAGTATAAATGGTGAATGACTTCTATATAACTCCAATACTGCAACTGCATGTTTTTTTTTTAATTTGCCTTGTCAGCTATCAAACATCCACCTAACTACCAACCAACTTGCCTATATGCCTACTTACCTACCAACCTATCTACCTTTCTACAATCAATATATCAATCTACCAACCTTACTACCTACCTGCCCAATTACCTACTTATCAACCAACCTATCTGGCCAAATACTGATGATGTACCTACCTGCCTGCCTACTTAACCACCAACATACCTACCTAGCAAGTTATCAACTTACCAAGTACTCAATCCACCTACCTACCTATCTACCTACCAACCTATCTACCAAGTAACCCAGAAATCAACCAACCCAGTAATCAACCAATCAACCAACCAATCTGTTTGCATCCAATTTTTTACATTTATCTTTGATAAGCAAGAATACCTACCTCTGAATTTCTTGGGTGGGTTGGTGAGGTCCCCTGCCTCGGGTTGAACCACTGTCCTGTCATCTACCAACCTGGAATATATATAAACAATATTAACTGGCATGAATTAGCAACAAATATTAATTGACATACTGACAGAACTTAAAATAAATACAAGGACATGTTTTGGCATACTGGAGTTATAGAGTGAAGTAGGGGCTGGTTAGGTTAGGGAAAAGCCCACCAAAGAAGACTGAATCAAAACATTGTATGCATATATATTAGTATACTGAGGGTCAAGTGAGGTTGGGTGTGTGTGTGTGGGGGGGGGGGGAGCCCACCAAAAGATGACACTGCATGTATTAATTAGTATATTATATACTGAAGCAAGAGGGAGGTTGGAAGAGAAAGGAGGTAGGGAGTAACTATTTAATACTCCCTTAAAACAAAGAAGTGTTTTAAAGAATACAGACAAGTTTCAGTATGTTCACCAATTATATACACTTGGTTAAAGCAAACAAAGTCATACAGCAGCCGCCATAAACCAGCTGACATGGTATTCAGCTAGTTGCACTAAGATGGCACAAATTTCTCTCTCTCTCTCTCTCTCTCTCTCTCTCTCTCTCTCTCTCTCTCTCTCTCTCTCTCACAGCCTGCATGGTTTCTTAGTGAGTTTCTTTGTCACTTGATGTAATTATTGACATGACTGGAGTCTAACATCATTTTGCAAATATAAAATTCAAGCAGAATTACATTGTGTAATAGCTTTGATAAGCAATGACAGAAATCAAATTCATGAGGTATGTAATTTCAATATATATGTTACCCAACAAAGTAACACCAACCATGATACCCATGCACTCAAATCAAATATTAGATCGCATTCACAGTTGAGCCAGGCTTTACAAATCCTGGGGACTAAATATTGCGGACGTACATGAAAGAAAAACCGCCTAATCTTTTAATAGTCTCTCCGCCTCTCACACGCCTCCCCACACGTCGTCCCTGCGGGAGGACAGTCATTAAATCTCGGCTCCATTGGGATGACACATGGGCAGGCGTGTGAGAGGCGAAGAGACTATTAAAAGATTCTAAAGGCGGTTTTTCTTTCATGTATGTCCGCCATATTTAGTCCCCAGGATTTGAAAAGCCTGGCTCAACTCGTTGTGAATGTGATCTTAGTTATCTACAAGGATAATGTCACATTGAATGTCCAAACAAGTCAATTTTATCAAAAGGGTGTGAATTTTGTATAATGAAGATACCATGCAATTGTAGCATATAAAACATTTTGTTAGATTCATCTGCCTATTTTCAAGGAAATGATACTGACATCTTACGCCAATAAATTTAGCTGTTTAAATCACTTTTTGACCTTTAAAATTATTCTAACATTCTAGGAAATGTGTTGTTTTTAAGAAAAACCTCACATATCAATCCCCAAACTAAAACTATTTCAGCATAATTTCAACTAATTTCTAGCCCATACCATGATTCAAGAATAAGTTTTAAGCTTGATAAGATGGCAGAGGCAGCAAAAAAGGACCAAATTATTTTTCAGTCTATGAGTGAACCTCTTTTTTACAGGAGACATTGAACTTCCATAAGTAAATGATATCTTTACTGAAATTTTAATCTACATGGCTTTAGCTGTTGTTATCATAAGCAATAGGTTACAAGATGAAAGTTTAATCAACAACTTTCCTTACAATTTGAAAGGTCAAAGCAGCTCTTAACTTTTGTTTTTTCCATCACCACAACACCTATGCCAACATCAACTTCGTTTGAATGGAATAGAATGGTTGAACATTATTTTAGTCAATTATATCATCATGCATTGTTATTATTTTACTTATTGCCATCTTGATTAGGGTATGTAAACAAAAGAATAGTTCATTGAATTGCCTTGTCATTGAATTGATTACAGAAGATAGGTTTATTATTTTGCCGTTCAACACTAACATATTGTCCAAACAATTATAATGTCAAGAAAGAAATCACACTGAGAAGTGTTTATCTCATCAAGGTATTTTTTTTCAACAATTCATTTTGAATGGGGAGATGTATACAGTATTAATCAGGTAAACCAAAAGATTATTCAATTATTACAAATTATTTAGTGTAATTTCCTAGAATCTTTCAATAAACCAAATCCATTGTAATTTTGCAATGGAGGGAAATTTAAAATTACTTTTAAAAAACTAAATTTAAAATTACTTTAAAAAAACTTTTAAAAAACTAGTTTTAAAAAACTAATTAATAAGAAAATTGAGTATGAAAACTTGATTATTGTAATTATCAATTTTTTGTTTATTTCAGGTTTGGAAAACAAAAATTCAATCTAGTTTTGTAGTGTAGTGACAACAAAATTGAAAAGCAGACTACCTTATAGTTCTATTCTATGCATTAAAAGCACCACAACTGCTGTACAAAAATATACTTTTTATGGTTTTAAAATGATGTATCTAAAAGTTTGATAATTTTTGCCCATTGAAAATATCAAGTCATTACCATACATCAAAAATGAAAATCCTACACCATCTTTCGATCCTTGCCATTTTACACCCTGCTGATCTGAACACACTGTACAGTCAGATATATACCAAACACACTGTACAGTCAGATATATACCAAGTTATTTTATACTCTGCAGATCTGAACACACTGTACAGTCAGATATATACCAAGTTATTTTACACTCTGCAGATCTGAACACACTGTACAGTAAGATATATACCAAGTTATTTTACACTCTGCAGATCTGAACACACTGTACAGTAAGATATATACCAAGTTATTTTACACTCTGCAGATCTGAACACACTGTACAATCAGATATATACCAAGTTATTTTACACTCTGCAGATCTGAACACACTGTACAATCAGATATATACCAAGTTATTTTACACTCTGCAGATCTGAACACACTGTACAATCAGATATATACCAAGTTATTTTACACTCTGCAGATCTGAACACACTGTACAATCAGATATATACCAAGTTATTTTACACTCTGCAGATCTGAACACACTGTACAATCAGATATATACCAAGTTATTTTACACTCTGCAGATCTGAACACACTGTACAATCAGATATATACCAAGTTATTTTACACTCTGCAGATCTGAACACACTGTACAATCAGATATATACCAAGTTATTTTACACTCTGCAGATCTGAACACACTGTACAATCAGATATATACCAAGTTATTTTACACTCTGCAGATCTGAACACACTGTACAATCAGATATATACCAAGTTATTTTACACTCTGCAGATCTGAACACACTGTACAATCAGATATATACCAAGTTATTTTACACTCTGCAGATCTGAACACACTGTACAATCAGATATATACCAAGTTATTTTACACTCTGCAGATCTGAACACACTGTACAATCAGATATATACCAAGTTATTTTACACTCTGCAGATCTGAACACACTGTACAATCAGATATATACCAAGTTATTTTACACTCTGCAGATCTGAACACACTGTACAATCAGATATATACCAAGTTATTTTACACTCTGCAGATCTGAACACACTGTACAATCAGATATATACCAAGTTATTTTACACTCTGCAGATCTGAACACACTGTACAGTAAGATATATACCAAGTTATTCTGTGATACTGTATATCTGAACACACTGTACAGTCAGATATATACCAAGTTATTTTATACTCTGCTGATCTGAACACACTGTACAGTAAGATATATACCAAGTTATTCTGTAATGCTGTATTATCTGTTATTATTATATTGTAATACATGCTGTGCTATTGTAACAGTTTATGTTGAGAAAGTGATTTAAGGTAAAAGCAAGTCAAACACAATGGGCACAACAGTTTAAAGAAAACATCTGAACACATTTGTCATTTTATATGAACACGCATTTCCACAGGCAAAATAGAGACCTCATTCCATTTCTAATACCAATAGCACACACATCATTTCTACTACTAATATAACATCACAGTTCACTTGCTACCATACAAAGATGATATCACTGATAGCAGAAACTTCAGGAGATATCTTAGTCCATACGCACATGAATTATCTTCATCTTTAATAGCAGAAAGAAAAAAAAAAGGTATTTTTTAATTCTCATTGCATATTTCAACAATTTTCACTTATTTCAACTGATCTTTTTCTGAAGTGTTTCAAGCTGTCTTCAATTCTATCGAAAAGTCTTAAGTCATTAACTTGAAGTCATTTCAGCTAGCTTTCATTCCAGAAGGGAAGTTTTTCAACAGGCTACTGGTTCCTACTTTATCCCTCTGACCAGGTAACAGGTCCAGTAATTAGACAACATTCTTCTCTCTCTCTCCACCAAGGTGAGATCTGCAGACACCTGCTTTAGGTAACCCTCCTCTCTCTCCACCACTGTGAGAGCTCCACTCATCTGCTGGTCATTAACTGTTCAAGCAGTAAGCAGAGGCCCTGCACCTTGTTCTAGGCTGCAAGTCATGCTTTGAACTAAGATTACAAGGCTGTAATTTCTACATGCTGTATAGCTGCAGGTTTTACGTCTTTAATGTTCTAAATATATATTTATATATATTAAAGCTGGGAAATCTGCCCTCACTGAAACCCCACTGAGGGTGGCACACGTAAGGGATTGGGAAAAAATTGTATATTTTATACTGGAATAATCTGAAGAAAATGTCAGAATGATCAAAGATGTATTCTATTTTATATTAGTTTGTCCATCATACAATGACCTGAGAACTAGTTACATTAAATCTTATTATCACAATTATCCAACTGGACAAAAATTGAAGAATTTAATAGATAATCAATGTATAGATTTAAAAATATTTAGCTAGTTTTGATATTAAGTTTTCAAAGAACTTGTATGGCTTAAGATGTGCACTTTATACCAATATCTGTTTTATCACATGGGAATGATGCCTACAGATAGGAGAAATAAAGATGTGGATATAACAGTGAGCTGACTGTTGTATGGCTATATCAGCCTGAAATCATTGTTTGGGTAGACTTAAGTTGTGTCTGACCTACATGATCTGGGGCATGCCCCTATTTAACCCGACACTTTAAAAAGAAAGAAATCCGATCATCAAGAGCTCAAGAAGGTAGACAAGATAAGGCCTATTTTAAGATGGCACAATTTGGTTGCTGAGCAATATGTCAACAAACTTCTCCTGACCACTGAGCTGATAACATGAGCTGTTTGTGAGCAAACTTTCCTCCCTCTTTCTCTGCAGTCTCCAGATATTACATTGTTGGACTTGTTTTCAATTTCAGTCTTGAATAACAGGCTAGGGAGTGCAAAGTTACAAGTTACAAAGCTTATGACACACAGCTATTAATATTTTTACATATGACCACACTGCAGTGTATTTTACCTGTAATGTGACTGTTGACTGCCAGTGCTTATAATCAGCTGTCTAAAAGCACTGGCATTACTTGGTCTTTTCAATGGGGAAAATTGTGAACTTCACAGATGTTGGTTTCCTTTTTAAGTCATAAATTTTAATAAAAGGAACATCCCTACTGAGCAAAAGCAACAATATTGAAATGCAGGATACCACACAGTTCAATTCCACACAGTAAAAGCACCAAAAAAACACCACATAAAAATTATATTTTAAATGATTGAAAATCATGTATCTGAAAGAGTTATATAATTTTTCCCCATTGAAAAGAACTAGTCATTTACATACTTTCTGCATATACCTCTTTCAACTTATTATTCTGGACAGCATAAAATGTTCACAACAATCCAAAATAATCAAACACTCATGTACCTCATCTGTAAGAACTTTACACATGTTCTATGAATTACGCGAGCTAGCCTTTATCTCCTACATTTGTCTTAAATGCACATTCATCATGAATTACTGAGGCAAGTAGGCCTGAAAATTTAGTTGCCAGGCTCCAAAAAAATCAAATCAAACTGCATGGGTGTCTTGTGTGTGAGAAGGGGGGCATAGCACATACATTTTGCTTTCAACATTTTGATTTGAGTTTACCACAAAACTGTAGCACACATCATAATTCATCTGTTAGGTTCTATCATTAGTTACAATAGTACTGTCTCTAATATATGTACAGCTTCTGTGCACTTTGCAAAGTGTACATAGGTTCCAAATTTTAATTTTATTCTGAAACAATACATACAGATACAAAAACTGTTATTCCCCTTAGAGCTCCAGGAAACATTAAACACAAATGCTATATGTAGGGTTTAAGAGTACTCCGTGTTGTTTAAGTGTCACTTACTGCTGGAAAAAGGCCAATTATGAAATAAAGGTAGAAAATATTGATTTATTCTTTAAGAATCCAATTTATGATGTGCAAGTGATTTATTAGCAAGTCAAATGTATGCTGTATGCGGTGTAAATTAAACAATTCTAGTGGCCCAATCCTACTGTTAGGTAAATAATGATGGTACATTGAATTCATTAAACAATTCTAGTGGCCCAATCCTACTGTTAGGTAAATATACGGGTTGTGTAAAAAACTGCAGATTATACTTGCTCAAACTTTGACCATAAAAGTGGGGATTTCAGGTGCAAATTCCCTATCAAACATGTCATGTCACATTTTTCATAATTTTCCTTCCATCAACTTTATGCCCAATGTCAGCATCATGTCCTTCATTTATTCAAAGCATCCTTTCTGAATACAATTAATAGGTCACTTTCTTTCTCAATTTTAGAAAACCAATTGGCCTTTGTGCTTTTATTTAAACCTAGAAAGCAACTTACATTTACTAGTACTCACCCCAGTGTACTTATGAATCCACTGACAGTGTACTCACCCCAGTGTACTTATGAATCCACTGACAGTGTACTCACCCCAGTGTACTTATGAATCCACTGACAGTGTACTCACCCCAGACTGCAGTGTACTTATGAATCCACTGACAGTGTACTCACCCCAGACTGCAGTGTACTTATGAATCCACTGACAGTGTACTCACCCCAGTGTACTTATGAATCCACTGACAGTGCCCTCAGCATACAGAGATATGATATCTCCTATATGAAGGAAACTTGTTGACATCTCCCCCATGGTGACAATACTCCTGGTCTCTTGTCTCCTGACAATGGACTAGGACAATAACTGACCACCGCTCTCTCTCTCTCTCTCTACACTAACATTGCTGACCAGGCAGTGGGCTGTGACTGGATAGAAGAATGCAGCTGACTCTTTGTCTAGGTTGTTTTCTCCAGAAGCCTAGGCCTGTCAATGAAAAGAATAAGCTTATAATAATGCATGGAACATTTCATTGTAATTCTTTCTCCCTTGTATTGACATTTAACACAGTTAAATATTATGAATAAGTAGAAAAAAACAGATTAATCAACATAACCTATCAAAGACATAAACAAACCTTTGTATCTATTTATTTAATCATTTATATATATATATATATATATATATATATATATATATATATATATATATATATATATATATTATATATTTTTTTTTTTTTTTTTTTTTTTTATTTAGCTTCCTTCTTAAGGCTGCAAGGGCTGGTATAAGTGCCATATCTGGCCAGTTGCTGAGGAAATGTTTGGCAACAACCAGTATATATACTGAGTGGTGCAAAGGAAACCTTTCTTACTTCTAGTTTGACATAATATACACCTGTGACAAGGCAAATGAAACACTCATGAGCTGGTTAAAGCAATCCACCAAAATGAATTTTCTTAAAGCTAAAAGCAATTTTCTTCTCTCAACCTAAAAAAGTATCAAGGCCTAGTACAGTGTACAGTAAAGTTGATTTTATTTTTACGTGCAGTTACAAGTTGAAAGGATCTATGGCTGAGTTAAGGAGATAAAAACATAAGGTAAGCTTTACACTATTTTTTCTTAATAGGGATGTATCATCTGTTAGGTCTAAATTGGGAAAATAAAAAGCTTTACAGGATAAAAACATAATTGTGAGGCATTTTCAAACACAAAATCAGCTTCATTAAGTTATAAATTGATCTTTAATTTGTGTTTTTTTTTCTTTACAATTCATCTGCAATTATTTTGAAAAGCCAAGAATATGACTACCCCCAATGCTATTGCAACAATGAGATAGACCTTGATAAAAACCCATGCTACTCGGATACAGGTTTAGCAGTTGTATCAAATCCTCGCAGAATTGCACTTTTCAACTTATGTCAACCGTTTCCCTATGAATTAACCAGACCCAGAAAGTATAAACCTATTATCCACATGGAAGGATTTGGCTAAACCGATAGATGGAAATATATGACACGAGAGTAGAAGAGAGAGCAAGAAGACGCTGTCAGGTAAACAAGTGCTTAAGCATTAAGTGTGAATTTGTTGGGGGAGGACGAGCGGGTTCTTCTACTTCTGGTAGGTATAACACAAGTGATAACAGCATCTATACTAACTACACTATGGCGCCATACACTATAGGACAAGCGCACTGCTGAAAACTATCAATTAAGTTAATTCAATTAGAGCTTACGAGGCATTATTTGCCGTCGCCAGTTGCCGAGTCTTCGCGTAGTTAATTCTAAGTAACAGTTCTAACACCAAGTCGCTATCTATACAAAACGGGAACAACAATATAGAAAATATGATGCTGCATCATTTGCACAATTAATGTTGAACATAGGAATTCTACAAACCGATTGCAAAGAATTGTTAATCTGTTCTAAATCTAAGTAAGAATTTTAACTCACCTAGACCTATCTACTTAGCAAAACCTCCCAGTCGGGTTTTAACCGGAACCGGAACAATAGTAAGTAACGCCATCTATTGTAAAAGATATATTCCACTGTATTAAAGAGTATAAATGACGAACTCATTATTGAATAATGTTTACTATTTGATATATCATTCTGACATTTCTATATTTATCTTGTAAAACATCTTAAAATAAAGAAACTGACAAAATGAACAAAATATATATTTTTATAAATATATACAGTATTTGCATCTCAGCGTCGTAAGGACTCGCGATAGCTCAGTTGGTAGAGCGGAGGACTGTAGGTGATATTTGTGGCTATCCTTAGGTCGCTGGTTCGAATCCGGCTCGCGAGATACCTTTTTCTTTTTTTTCCTTTTCTTATTGACAGAGGTAATTATATGGATAATTAAAGTGTAATAACATGCAAAACAGCAAATATTTTACTATGTACAGACAATGACAGCTGTATTTACAGTAAATATGAAACATGCATACAGAGGCAGAGCCACAATGGTAATATAAAACCATATACATGTACTCGGGAGTAATGGCAACTGAAATTGTTTACGGTCTTTACGTGGTGGTCATGCATGTGGTGATTTGTTGAGTTTCTGTATGTAAGCTAAATATTCCCACACTTTTCTAAATCAGTTTTTTCTTGATGATTGGACAAAGTAAGAGAAATACTATCAGTCATGGAGAGCTTATTAGTATGATTTGATAAGAACTGCACGGCCTGTGGTAAATGTATAAACTGAAAAACAATTGCTTTTTATACTGATCCTGCATTCAAAAAACATGAATATTGATAAAATCTCAAACAGTGGGCTCCAAATCACATTCGTCACTGTCTGTGAAAGTGAAAGTGGTGTGCTAACGGTGTCGCCATCTTTCGCCACACTTCTGATCGAGCTGGTGATGTCTACTGGTTCTCTGGACGGTGAAGATATATCAACATCTCAGACCTGGAGATGAGTTTTAAGTCAGAGGAAGGGCTCACGTCGTCTCTGTTGGTCATAGACGGAGGTTTCGCCACACAGCTGGTCGAGATGGGGTATACCAATCTGTTCGTAAGTCAACCTTACACCAGTCACAAATAACTAGCGCTGCTCGCATTGCAAATGCACATTGGGAGATATTTCCCTCTTCACGTTAAATTTACTCGCATGGGGTGATGATAGTAGGCTCAGATACTAATGATAATAATAAAAAAGGCCATAACGTGCATAAAATTGTTATGCATAAACCTTGTTCGGCAACGTGACAACATGTAGTTTTTACTTCCGGTTGGACAGGAAAACAAGCATCGGTCACGTGTTGACATTGCACGTGTCTTGATAAAAAAAAAACATTATGGGAATATAGGACAGTCTATGTGGCTGCCATTAGAATATTAAACATAAGTGGTGATGATGATTTGGTTATAAATATATATAATTGTTTATAATTAAATAATTGTTTATAAGTAGGATAGAAGATATTTTGGGTCCTACAGTAGTTTATAATTAGTAATTACTTGGAATTTTAAATGATAGAAAACATTTGAATTGCAACCAGAACAAAAGTACATGGGGGGGGGGGGGGGGGGGCGTGATCACAATCCAGGGGAAATAAAAACATCAATACACAAATCACAGCAAATAAAACTTTATTCCTGTCTCATTGATAATACCAGTCGAATATCTGGAAACTCTCATCTGGTATAATGACTTCCAATTTGTTTCACAAAGAGTGAAAAATAAAAGGCATCATTCACGAGTCACACATCTCAGGGGAAATAAAAAGTAGTTTTCAAGCTTAAGGTAAATACCCAATGGAACCCTTACTAGCAGTAGCAGTTGGTGCTTATAAATTGGTCTCTTTTTTACCTGTGGCAACATAACATACTACTGTTATTACTGTTGCCACAGCTATTTGCCAGCATTTCCTACAAAATTTCTTCTAAAAGTCTCAATAAGGTTATTTGTATCTTCAGGGTGACCCACTTTGGAGTTCCCGCCTCCTGGCCACAGATCCTGCTGCAGTCAAACTCTTACACAGACTGTGAGTATAGGTGACACCAGTCAAACTGTTACACAGACTGTGAGTATAGGTGACACCAGTCAA